>JAHWFP010107450.1:0-68954 GCA_023313725.1 Lithobius niger
TTTTTTTTCAACGTCTCCGTGTTCAAATTTGAATGAGTTAACGAATCGGCATACTAAAATTTGCTGATGTGTTTTATTTTTAAGATGAGTCTATGGATACATCCAGTCAAGGAACTCCTAAGGAATCAGTGCCAACCGGTGGACCACCGGGACCTCAAGAACCTTGGGAACAAGATGATGAAGTCCAGGTGCCGGCCATTGTGGTTTACGTCGTGGATCCGTTCACGTATGCGAGCGACCACCCGGAACTACATCGGCTGGCCAATATTGGATTGCTCAGGTGTTACGCTCAACTTTTACGTTACCTTCCCGAAAACATGCAGAACAACATCCATCTCCAAGTAAGTATTTCGTTTTCTTTTTTTTTTTTGTTTCAACATTTGAGAGCTGCTAATTTGCTTTCTGCAGTGACTTATAATTGCTGATGAAATTAAACTGTATCACTGCGATTGCTGGGTTCAGACAATTCTCTGAATTTCTTCAAAAGTTGATTTTTTATTTACCTTATTTTTTTCTTTTTTTTAATGTAACTTGGCAGTCTCCAACATTTGAAGAAACTAATTTGTCTCTGCAATACTCTTGACACGAGTTATAATATAAGGCAGTAATTCCTGAAAGTTGAACTCTAGCTAAACAGACAAAAATCAACTAATCAGGCACGGAATTTGTACATGATCGGAAAAAAAAAAGGCTTGTTTACTTACCTGTGTAATGCTGCTGAAATATGGTGAGAAATAATTGTGAAACAATTGAGAGATCCTATAAAATTTCTGTTCTCGCCCAGGCGATTTTGTGAAATTCATCAATGATACAGTCTTGTGAACGGATATTCTGAACTCCGAAGCTGTTAAACGTTTCTCATTTAAAACTGTTTTTGCTTCAACCCAACCATCAAATAAGCTGTATGAAAAAATAAATAAATAAAACAACTGCAAAAAGAGTGCGCGGACCATTTTTGCCTTACCCTCTGGGTACTAACTCAAACGTGTGTAATACAGAGCTGATAACTCGGCTACTAGGATCCAGAGGGTTAAGACACCGGCGTTAATAAAGACACAGCAGTAGTTTCTTAACTCCCGTAACTGTAGAATATATTTCAAAAACTCGAGTGTCCCCTTAAAGGGTAATTGGCCTTTTTTAACATATCAAATTACCGGTACACCAAAAAAATAACCTGTGTTTGTTAGCTTGGTGTAGCTGTGCTAACGACAAAGTGGCGCAATTGGCCTAATAGTTGGTGCTTTTCACTGCTTTATCTTTGCTCCTTTGAACAATCAACAGTGCTTATTTTTGTTCTGCATTTTTCTCTTTGTAGGTAGTTCCGCTTGATAGTATTTTGGAGCATTCACAAAATGATGAAGGCAGCAAGCGCCTTGACCACCTAAAGGCTCTAGCGTTCTCCGTCTTCTCACAGTGTCGGCGTACTTTAATTCACCAATCCACAGTCAAGTCCCTGACAGGGTTTGGTACAGCAGCAGCGATGGACACATTTTTGAAGTCAAAAGATGTAAGAGTTGGCTATCTTTAATAACCGGGTACCTAACTCTTCGGTGGAAATGTTTGAACTTGATTGAACTTGTATTTTATTGATTCATAGGAAAAGAATTCGGCGCCGTATCGCATGTACAGCCCGCCTTTCATTTTGGCTCCAATGAAAGATAAACAGACGGAGCTTGGCGAATCTTTCGGCGATCGTAAGGAAAAGTGTTCCATATTGTATTGCTCGTACTGCCTGTCTGAAGACCAGCGGTGGCTGTTGGGTACTTGTACAGATGATCGAGGGGAAATAGTGGAGAGTGTAGTCATCAACATAGAAATTCCAAACAGGTGAGGTGTTTTTTGTCATAGCTTTCAAAAGTTTTCGGGGGTGAGAAATTTCCGCTAATTCGCAGAAATCCATTTTTTTTTTTCCCGTTGAGCAATTTCTTCAGTTTTTTCCATTTGATTCAATTCCTTTTTTTGTTTGCCATCGTCTGCTCTGCGTGATTTGTCCCTCAGCTTTTAGTGTCACTTCCGGTTGTTACGCCACGCTCGCTGCCCACACCAACAAGACGAAGTGCGCATTGTCTTCAGTATGTTTTGAACGTTAATGCGATTTTTCACTTGTGATGTAGAAAGTACTGGAAAGAGGCCGTGACTAGTTGTTAGTCTGTCAGACAGATTCGGTGATTCTAATCAAATTTAGGTGGGAATTGGTTAGAAAAGACCATTGATAGCCAGCCACATAATGGGTGAACCTACCTGGAAGTCAGAAACTCAAAAAAAGCCTAAAATAGCTGTGAAACGAGTACCGAGGCTAAATTATCTTCGTTAGGTCAAAGAAAAGATTTGTTTGATTTACGTTAACCGACAGCCTTATTTTTTTAGCTGCATAAACTACCACTTCGCCCGTCCCCCCCCCCCCCCCCCCCCCCCCCCCCGGGGGCTTTAGGCTTTACCGTATAGTAAGGGTCGGCCGATACCGGCATCGGTGCCGATACTATCGGTATCGGATCCGTATCGGCTAACTTTTTTGGTCAAATATCGGTTTTTGCTATATCTTTGCCAAAAATTGTCCGTGTTTGATGTTCCAATACACCATTTTAACAGTTTTTTCTAGAGCTTTCCAATAGTGCTAATTTTAGAAGATAGCTTTAGTCGTTCTCAAATTATTTAACAAAAACAGGTTCCAAAAATGCACTTTACTGCAAGATGCTTGCTTATAGAGCTTTGAGATCCGGAATTTTTCATCAAATTTTGTTTCTGAATATGGAAGAAACTTTAACTTTGCTGGAAGTAATGCATTGAAGTATCGGCATCGGTGATGTAGCATCGGACCGGCCAAAGTTGGTATCGGCCGAGCCCTACCGTATAGGCTTTCTAAATTTCTGAAATGCAGCATTTTTTTTTTCGAGCATTGCAATACATAAATAAACCTTGTTGGTGTTAACTCGTGAAATTTTTTTTTTACCTTTTTTAAACCCGTTTCTCCCTTCCCCCCACAAATTTTTTATCTTTTTTGTTGGAGGATGCTCTCGTTCTCGAGTTTTATAGCTACAGAATTTTTTATTCCTGCATTCATCGTCATTACGGATGTAACGCACAAATTATGCAACTGCTGTTGTTTTTCTTGAGATTTGAGAAACCTATATTTTGGGGAATATTTGGGTTCGAGACAGTAAACATTTAGTTGTGGGGGGTCTTAAAAAAATTGAACATACTAAATATGCGTAATGGTCAACTTAACATGTTTTATCTGTTGCAAACAATATACAAATAATATTTGTAATTTGGTTTTAGAAGTCGGCGGAAAAAAGCGTCGGCAAGGAAAGTGGCGTTACAAAAACTGATGGATTGGATCCTCGGCGTAATGTCAACGGGAGTTGTTCCATGGCGGCTAGTAATAGGAAGGCTGGGCCGATTAGGCCACGGAGAACTGAAAGGTAAGTCTAGGAGGGGAAGCTCATGGTTTTTTTTTTACTTTTGTATTAAAATGCAACGGAAAAGTCTTAACTTTTTTGCCTAATAAATTTGTGATTTTCTTTAAATTGAGGCGAATTTTTGATGGGTTTTTATCTCCTTGTAAGATCTCCCATCTTCATCATCTTCAGGCTTGTCGAGGTGTAAAATTCCTTTGGCTTGCAGAATCAGGTTGCTTCTATCGGATTTTCCATGCTGACGGGTGTTCACATCTCGATAAGCGTGATGACAGTGGCGGATATTACTAGAAAATAAAACCCATCGAACATTTGCATCTTAATTTAAAGAAAGTGAAGAATTTATTGGGTAAAAAGTGTTTTGACTTTTACGTTGTACTGCAAAAGACAAGTTTGTTAAAACATGTTGTTCGACATGGTTTGGTACAGCCAATATAATCATGTTCGGCAAATAATACCGTAATCTAAAAACAAGCACGGCTTAACAGACTTTTACTGGAGAATAAGACAACTTTATGTTAGGTGGGGAGAGTAGTTGAAAAAATATAATTTTGTAGTTTGTTACATGCCAATATTCTTTGACGTTTGAGTCTCACCTTCTCATTTACACAACTTAAATGCATTTAAGTTACCTTGAGAAAAAGGGCAGCCATTAAAAAACAATTCAAGTAGCTTGCTGCAATTTATATGATTTCTTGAATTTTTCTTCCCCATTAAAAAATACCTTGGGTTGGCCAGTAGAATAGGAAACTTATTTTCCTCATTTTGCGTCATGCTGTAAACAATAAATTGCTTCACCCTGTATTCACACAGCCTGTTGAGGCATGGTGCTTCTTTGCTAAAATTGTGTCACGTGTTAACGAGATTGCGATGGTACAGAACGTTCAAAGTCTGTATCCTATCAAGGTCTCGTAAAAGTAATTGTTAGCATCAGGAAATGGCACTATTTATCGTGTGGTGCTGGTCTAGTTGCCGACAAACATTGCCTGTATTGGTTGGTTGTGAAGTGGGCACAAGGGAGGGGTGTTGTTTAATGAGTATGTTCGCTTCACCAAGGCTTTTGATAGGAGATTTATGCTATAATAATACAAAATGTCTATTAGTGTTTAAAGAAAAAGATGCAGTGACAACTGACAACCATCTTTGTAGTGTGTTATGAAGCCACCAGCAACAAGTGCAGTGTTGCTGTAAGTAATATTTGTATTTTTTAAAGCATTTTTTTGTTCTTATTTTCAGGGTGGAGTAGCTTGCTAAGCCGCAAGTTTCTGCTTCGGGCAAGTAAACATCTGAAGGACATGTGCAAGCAGTGTTTGTACCTGAGCGCCCAGGATACCCCATGCATTCTAAGTGCGTGCCTCATTTCAACGGAGCCAGATCCAAAACTGCGGGTCATGCCCGATCAGTATACCCCCGATGAGCGGTTTGGCATAAGCAACAATTCGTGCGAGCTGAGCACCCCTCAAGACGCGTCATGCACACATATCCTCGTGTTTCCTACGTCCGCGACAACGCAGGTAAGAAAAGTAAAACCAAACTATTACTAGCACTGTAACCTCGCCTCCCCCCTCCCCCAAAAAATATATATATATCCTCCAAGAAGTGAGTTTTCAGCCTTTAGCCATTACGTAAATGACGAATTTGGTCAGAAGGGTCAACTAAATGCTAAATTTTGATTGGATCTTACTTGAAAAAAAAAAAAACAGAATTATTATATATAAGGCCATGCAAAGTTTAAAAAAATGGTTCTCGGGCACACACAGTTGAAAAATCGATGAGGGATGAGGCTTTTTTTTTTTTAACCCTTTTAGGCCTAAGTGATGATATATCGTCATCGCTATTCCACTGCGAAAAAGCCGACATGACGATGTATCGTTAGCCCGGTTCAGCCGAGTTCTACGCCCTGTTAAAAAAATAAATTTCCTATTGCGTACATCGGGGGCGTAACTCCGATTGAACTACGTAATTTGGAACTTATATTTTCGGTTTATTTAGGTTAATTTAATTTAATATCATCTGTTTATTACCTTAAGTCAATGTTATTGTTGGCATCGTCGCCAAAATGCACGTGAAATTGCGTTTATTTGCTGAAAATAGCCCTTGGTTCAAACGATCATATCTCCGGAACGACGCAACGTACAGCCGCCTTCTTGGTCGCGTTCTAGAGAGGGAATTCTCAATTTTCTGGCCCGCGAAAAATGACGTCATCAACTCCAACATCACTGCCTGTATTCTTCCAATGAAATGTCCTGTTTCAACGACCGTTGTTCAAACGTTTCGGCCTCGCGAGCTTTCGCGAGCGCTGATTGGCTCGTTCGCGGCACGTGACTCTTCGGCCGTTCGCGAGTGACGTCACGCGAAGCGAGTCAAGGTCGCAGCCATTGGCGCCAGCAGCAGTGCGGGCAGCCGGTCATTATGGCGTCCGGCAACGATTTGGTAGTGAGCTGTAATCGATCGTGAATCTCGAAGAAATAAAGCAACTTTAAACTATTTTTACGGTAATAAAACATAAAATAAGGATTTTGGAAGTAATAACATGTGTTGTAACGGAAGAATATCGAGTGGATGTTATCGTTCTGAGTACTGTAAGTTGAAACTTTCGTTATCGCTGTTCACGTAGTCGAACTTCAGGATTTTTTTAAATAATGAAAACGTAGGACGATGGTCCCAATTATATTTCTGGTCAATAATTTACAATATAATTATTACGTCTGCGAATTTTTATACTCCTAGACCGCATAGTTTTTTTATTGCAATTAATTTTCGTGAGGCATGCAACTTGTTCATGGTAGCCATGTTGCAGCCATAGGCTTTTTCGCACGAGAATTGAAAAAAATGGCTTAGACCTAAAAGGGTTAATATTCATGTATTTTGAGGTAGCCTAAAAGAAGAAAAAAAACTTTTTGCTCTCTGAAGTTAGTTTTCATTGGAAGTAGACTTTTATTAAGCCTAAAGCATATACATATTGTGTCTACTTTTTTTTGTTGTTGTTGGCTTCATTTTGCCACGGGTTGCCTTTGCATTTTGTAGCTTAAGGCTTATTTTCAAAACAAACATTGCAGGTTGCATAAATGCCTTTAACATTTGCACCTTTCTCAGGTTATCAGTGGTAGGGCACTTCAAGTTTACTGTACATACACAATGATACATTTGTTTTTACGAACACTCTCTTATCCCTTTAAGCAGTATGAACGTACTTGTACGTCTGCTACGTTGTGGCCCAAATGGAGTAGTAGCTTTTAAGGGGAAGTGCGGGTCGAAAAATGCAATTTTCGGCCAAAATATCGACATGAGAAAAGCTGAAAGTCACTACCTACGTTGTGGATCGATTTCTGTAAATAAAATGTTGTTCCCGATGGCTATAATTTTATAAAAAGCACTTTCGTTGAGTGTAGTCTCACTAAAAACTGTAAAAATGTTGTGTTCATTCCTTTTTTCGGAAGTTAGAAAGCAAAAAATGGGTCATTTTCGATCAGCGGTTGCGACCGAACCATTTCACTGGACGCCGCCATCTTGGAAGCATTGAAAAGCTGGAATTCCTCTCTATCCAGGCCTGTCAACAAATTTTCTTGATGGCCATTTGGCATTCGCCAATCGGACGGAATATAAGAAGCTGTTTCTGGCTGTCTCAAGCTATCTTTCCAAAGCAGTTGAAGATGCGTTACCTCATTGGCCATTTGGCATCACGTGACCAATTGGTGTGCTCTCATTGGCTGACGAGCGATTTTACAATGGTTGCCATGGTCGGATTTCACGTGAGCCAAGATGCGTGATCGTTTGCGTTCAGTTCGTTGTTGAAAATTACGAAAAATATGAAGTTTCACTGCATTAAAAAATTAAATCAGCAGCTACGATGCAAAACTAAAACGGAAAAGGAGCCTATAAACCTTCACACTATCGCTCATCAGGTGGGAACAACGTTTTGTAGCCTAACTAACGCCGACTTTCGGACTCGTGTTTCAACATGGACATTTCAATTTTTAGTTCATTAGGCTACCGGCCGTTTTATGAAATGGTTCTCCAAAATTATTGAAGCCATTTATCCGATTTTTTTCTGTACACCTTAATGAATACATGTTGCGTGCACGTAGCAAGTTTTAGAACATCGTGTCCAATACTTTTCGCAAGAATAAATATTTTCGTTAGTGCCTCATTCAGAGCAAAGAAGAAACCAAAGAAACTCGTAAAAAAAAAAAAATGACGCGGGGCTTTTTTGGTGATGCGGCGGTGCCTGAGAACCATTTTTTCTACTTTGCATGGCCTAAGCGGTTTATTTTGAGTATGACAAGCCAACAAGGCAAAAAACTGTTTTCTGTTTTCGCCTTAAGATTTTTCCAATCTTGAATAAATTTTATGTGTTGCTCCTCCTTCCCCCTCTTTTTCCTGGCTAGGTTATGTATGTGTCTAGTTGTAGTAGTTGTTTCGTCTTTGCGTAACATCACCATCTGGAAGGTGTGTTACAATAGAAGTGCATGCTGGACCTTTCACTTGCAGTAAGTTGCTGAATATTTTTACCCTTTCGAGCATTTACCTTAAATTTCCTTCAACATGTTGCGCATTAAATATAGCTTTATTTGAGTTCCATTTTGTTTAAAGTGCACGATTAACTTCTTTTTGCAAAAGTGTCCCTTTTTTTGTTTTTTGCAGTCGTCTCAAGCAAGTCTAGCACCAGAGCCGAGCTTAGAAGATGACGACGAACTATTGGTTCTAATGAAAGAGGATTTGATGAAAGATGATCTCCAAGTGGAGAATATATTTGAGTGGGATGTCTGCGCGTCTCCTGTGGGTTCTCCAAGAAAGGAGTCCATCTCCTTGCCTGGGTCGCCTGGGATTGGTGTCTCTGGCAGGCAATCCCCCCTACACAACAATGGACCCACAAGGGTAAGAAACTCCTTTTTATTTATTGATTCAGAAAGTAAACAACAGTAAGGAACGCTGACATTCCGTTAGCGTTTTAGCAGCTGTGTATGATCACCCGCTTGTGGGGGGTGTTGAAAGTTACTATTTTGTGTTTGAAGGTGATTGTTTGAGGCATGGTGATTCACTACAAAATTTTATCTTTTAAGGTTATTGTAGCTGTATTTGCGAGATTGCGATGGTATAGAACATTTAACGTCTGTATCCTATCAAGGTCTCGCAAAAGTAATTTGTTACCAGCAGGAAACCAGCATTATTTACTGTGTATTGCTGATTTAGTTGTTGACAAACATTTAAATACTGCCAGTATTAATTGGTTGTTAAAAAGGCAAGGGGATCAATTTCGTTTGAAGTACTATGAATAAACTTAAAACCATTCCTTTTTAAAGTTTTCATTAAAAAATGTTAGATCTGGTAACAAACTGCAGAGGCCAAAAAATTAACTGGGGAAAAAACGTTCAAAAGCTCGTTGTTTAAAGATCTGAGCAAATCATAAAACACATGATACACTTGTATGGTACTATTCCTATTATTGTTAGAAAAAAAAACCCCAAAACTATTGATTTACTTAATTCACAGAAGAAGGTTTGTTATGCATTTAGGAAAGGCTGACCATTGGGCTTAGCTTTGTAGGGTTAACCAAGCATTTCTTTTCCTGGAAGAGATTTAGCACTGCACAAAAACCAGCAGGAGTTGGCAGTAATTCCACCAGATAACGCACACTTGCTTTTAACTTCATCGTTACGGAAAAATCCACGTGGAGTTGTACTTGGAGAATAAAAACGAGAATTCATAATGTCGCTCACAAAAAATGTAAGAAGCTCAAACTGGAGGAACTTGCTAATTTTCTCCAAACTCTGCTGCTAATTTTCGACAAAGCATTCCAACATGTTGTCGTTTATGCAGTGTTCAGTAAAAAAAATGTATGGTAACTAGTTACCACTTTTAGTTGATCTGATAGCTATGCGATTGACTGCCATATTTACTCATTTTTGTTATTTCATTAGTGGTATACTCACACACTAACAAATTAATTAATAAACACAAAAATAAAGTTTTGTCTTTTCAAGGAATTATTGTTGCAAGTTACCCGTGAATTTAGACCACATGTCCGGATAACTTAAAAGATTTGGCGATCCGGATCCTAATCAAATCTAAAATTTACCTTTGTACCAAAAACCTTTGTTGATTGTTTCAGTCCTTTGCATTTTATATAGACTAAAATTTTCTTTCTAGCAGAGTAAAGTAGTAAACTAAGTAATGTTTAAAGACTTAAGTTCACATTTTCGCAACTTGTTCGTTGGTTTTTCCTTTATAACTTCTGAACAGTTTATCTTAGCCATATGAAATTAGCTCCATTGGAAAGCTGGTGGAAAACTCTTCGAATGGTATATTGGAATGTCAAAATTGGCCAAAAATTAATAAATTTTTGAAAAATCGTCTAAACATAAAAACGACGGAAAAGTTTCTTGGTGGCAAGCGGCTTGAATTAAAAAACGGGAAAGCTTGCCTCGCTTCCAAGCAACTCGCAAGCCGCTGACTTTAAAAACATCCCTATATGCAGTTGCAAGAACTTTTCTAAACTCTGAAACGAGCTAAATTAAAAGGTACTCCAGTCATACTAGCACCCAAGATTTACGTCTACTAGGAATTAACATGCGAGTGGCTAGTCAAAAAATTTAACCCTTTCGAGCCTAACGCTATTTTTCATTTTCCTGCCGAAAAAGCCTGTTGCGAAAACATGGCCGTCATGAACAAGTTGCATCCTCACGAAAATAAATTGTAAAAAAAAAAAAACTATGCGGTCTAGAATTATAAAAATTCGCAGATGTAATTATTATACTGTAAAGTATTGACCAGTTGGGACCATCGTCCTACGTTTTCATTATTAAAAAAAAAAATCCTGAAGTTCGACTACGTAAAGTTCGACAATTCCAATATGGCGGCCCCCATGCGAAAGGTTTTCTGTGGTGTTGTCTGCTCGTGTTTTTACTTTTTACCTTCGAAAATGGAGACAAGTGCCTCTCTCCGAAATATTAGGTGCCTTTTTAACTCGTTTAATGCGTAGTGCTCCATGTGTATACATTTTAATCTGTGCCGCATTTTTAAAAACCAATCTACGTAAACAGCGCTGACGAAAGTTTCAACTTACAGTACTCGGAATGATAACATCCACTCGTAGGGATCGACCGGATACCATTTTGCCGGATCCGGGTCGGTTCCGGATAATTTGATGTCAGTGCCGGATCGGTTCCGGATCTAGGTGCCGGATCCGGACCGGTACCGGATACCGGGTATTTCACACACAAAACGAAATAAAGCCGTTTTATTTTTATAGTTTTATAAGTTGCAGCTACGGTGTTAACTTTCGCTTTGTTTCACATTATTTTCTTACATTAAACACTCAGAAGTCTTACGCTATTAAGAGTGCGTACAGGCTACAGCACTCCACTGGTTTGACAATGTTGCTAAATTTTTTGAAACAATCAAATAAAGCACTAATTAGGTTAATCAAAAAATATATTAAATTAATGACTTTCTCATCGATTAGCCTAGCCTACTGCTTCATTTCAAAAAAAAATTGCAGAATTTTTTTAAATAAAATTTATTTAATTTTTTTTTTTGCCAAATAAAATAACATAAAAAGCTGAAATACAAAAAAAAAGTTAGAAAAATATTTACAGGTTTAAAAGTGGTTATCAGTTAATCATGCCTGGTGAAAAAATATAACCTTTTCTATTCTCCAACATATTTTAAAATGTTGTTTAATTATAAATAAAATAAAATCATAACATACAGGTGAAATAAAAAAAACACTAAATAAATATTTAAAGATTTAAACATGGTTATCAATTAATCATGCCTGGTTTAAAAAAAAAATCTTTTCAATTCTCCAAAATATTCTTAAAATTTGTTTAATTATAAATAAAGCCAAATAAAATAATAAAGCTGAAAATAATTTAAAAAAAATTTTGTGCAGATTTAAATATGGTGTTATCAGACATCAGGTTTTGGAGTTGGCTAACTACTCAAACAGTTGACTACCTCCTCCAGGATTCCAGGTGGGCTCTAACGTTTTGCTACTGCTGATTTGCCAGGCAATGTTTACCAGTCTAAAATCGAATTAATGGAGCAGATTCTCCAACAAAATGGATTTTGGATACTTCAAATGCACTCAACATTTACCCAGTGAAGTAAATACTTGGATTTTTTTCCAGAAATTAAAAGATTCAAAGGTGAAACATTTAACGTTTGCAGCTTCGTGCGTTAGGCCTAACTCACTCACCACGCGCGATAAGGAAAACATGCCTGTTACACCTAATCTATGCGGCTGATGTTTTTTTTTTTTGTGGTTAGCCAAGGTAAGTTTGATAGATCAGAAAAAAATCTAGTGAATTAAAGCTAGAAATAAACTTTTTTAAATTACGATTTTTTTCGCGGAGAAATGAGTCAACTTTCGCTACAACTTTAGTAATAGCGCTCGATTTGTGCTCATAAAGGTTTTGATTTTTTGAACATCTTCGTTTCGTATTCTCCAATACATATTTTTGTTACAATATAATTATTTCGTCTGCAATTTTTTATACTCGTAGACCGCTTAGTTATTTTACTAAGATTTTGCTAAGAAGCAAAGAAAAAAAGAAAGTTGATTATTTGTGCAGGATCCGGTTTAAAATAATGGCCGGATCCGGATCTTGCCGGATACTGCAAGATCCGGCGCCGGATCCGGATCTATCCGGACTCGGTCGATCCCTATCCACTCGATATTCTTCCGTCACAACGCCTGTTATTACTTCCGAAATCATTATTTTATGTTTTTTTACCGTAAAAATAGTTTAAAGTTGCTTTATTTCTTCAAAATTCGCGATTGTCGAAAGCCCACTACCAACTCGCGTAGGATGGCCATTGTGACCGTCTGCCTGCAATGCAACGCATTCCTGCTAGCGCCAATGGATGCGACCTTCACTCGCTTCGCGTGACGTCACTTGTGAACGGCCGAAGAGTCACGTGCCGCGAGTGAACCAATCGGCGCTCGCGATGCCGAAGCGTTTGAACAAAGCCCATTGAAACTGCACATTTGCTTCGAGGGATGCAGGCAGTGACGTTGGGGTTGGTGGTTTTGGTCATTTTTCGCAGGCTAGAAAATTGGGAATCCCCTCTCTCAAACGTGACCAAGATGGCAGCTGTAAGTTGCGTCGTTCCGGAGATATAGTTTGAACCAAGAGCTATTTTCAGCAAACAAGCGCCATTTTCTCGTAGATTTTGGCCACGATGCCTACAATAACATTGATTAAGGTAAAAAAACAAAGATATTAAATTTTGTTAATCGAAATTAACCGAAAATATATGTTCCTAAGTCAATCGGTATTACACCTCCGATGTACACAATTGGATTATTTTTTTTAACAGTGCGGTGAAATGGGCGAACGATATATCGTCGTTTGGGCTTTTTGGCAGCGGAATTGCTACGACGATATATCGTCGCTTAGGCTCAAAAGGGTTAAGTTTGGCCTACGGTATAGGCGTTAAATTTGGCTTGTCGACATGTATAGTAGAACTGATTGTAAAATTGTGTCTTTGTTTTTAGGGCTCAGATAGCTTGGTATCTGATTCACAAGAAGAAGCTCCTCAGCTGTTACAGCAGCCTCTGGCGCTGGGCTACTACGTCTCGACTGCCAAGACTGGTGCTATGCCCAAGTGGTTTTGGTCTTCATGCAACCACCTCGAAGATATTTGCCCCGCTTTTCTTAAGGTAAATGTTTGCTACAGTCGACATGAATCTCGAGGTGGATCAAAAAGCGTCCATGGATACCATTGCCTTGTCAATTATTTTTTTTTAATTTTCCATTACTATAATGCACAATCTCAACTCGAAAAATGCATTTACCGTATTTTGGCAATTTTTCGACAGCTTTGAAATTGAATCCTGTATCAATTCCTGCTGTCTTCATCAAGTCGACTAAAAAGTGTGTTACTTTGATTTACGTTTCGCTGCAATTTGTTGTCCGAGTTTTGATCCTACTCTCACGGAGACTACAGCGACAGCCGGATTAAAAAAGCAGTGCAGCGAGATGTAAACCAAAGTAATATACTTTTTAGTAGGCCTGACGAAGGCATCATGAATTAATACAGGATTTGAAGCTGTTGAAAATTTTCAAAATTCCAGTAAATGTATTTTTTCGAGTTGAGATGGTGCGTTTTAGCATGGACAACTTAAATTCTGAAGTTAACTCTCAAGGTCATTCTAACGATTTCGGTGTTATTTTTGTAATTTCTTTTTACTGATTTTGATGTTCCAGTAAGAGGGGGGGGGGGGGGTTTGCAAAACACATTTTTTTGATATTCGTAAAGAGTCACGAAAAGCCTAGATTTTTTTCAAATAAGTCATGAATTTTTTAACAGCTGGAGATCCCTCGTTGATTTTCGGGCATCACTATTCGCGAACATTTTTTTTAATTTTATAACTTTTGCTTGGCCTAAGGAATGTCGTATAACTTCCAATTTACGGACTAATTGTCTACCATTACAAAAAGGTTTCAATGTTAGTAATTCGTACTTCGATCGATACTCTGTATTATCATGCTAAAAATGTTTCGTTTTTGTTTATTGCAGTCCGCACTTCACATTCATTCGGCCGCGATTCAGCAGAGTTCTGACGATCCTTTGCAACACTCACACTCGCAAAACTATCATCCCCTAGACTCAAATCTGACCACTGATGTACTCAGGTAAGACAATCTTAAGGCACGCTTTGAGATTTTGTCTGCTTGTTACGAAACAATTAGGCTGTTAGGTTTCGATACATGTACTGGTATCGGGTCAGTGTAACTTGCAGCATCGTTGTTTACTGCCATATTGCTTCCAAAAGAGAGTGATGAATGAGTTCTGACACTTAACTACTGGAAAATGACGGCCTTACCACGAGCTCTAGTCAGTTTTGTAGCAAAAAAAAATAACGATGAAAGGAGAGGGCTTTAATTTCATTCTTTTGTATTTTTTACCTTAAAACTGAAATGGAAGGCAGCCGATCAAGCAACACGGGAGGATTAGAAGGGCCTCTGTGGCCGGCAGCAACAGGCCTAGCTTTCTTGGTTAGCAGCAGCCGTTGTTATCGCTTCGTGCTCCGATTCAATCGGGCGCATCATATTCAGATTCAATTAAAGTATTACTTCTTTTTCAATTAAAAAAAACCATTATCAGACTTCTTAACAGTTATATCTCTCGTAAACGTTCACAGTTTGCTATTTACTCCAGTCTAAAGTGGTGCACGATGTAAATCAAAATTAGAATTGGGAGAGGCCCGATGTAATAGCTGCCCTCTTGGATTTTTGAAACTCACAGGGGCAGCGAGCAAGCACAACCTAGCTCAAGAGAAAATTAAATATTATTGGCTAGAAACTAGTCATATGGGCAAATGTGGCGGGAAACTTTAATGGACACGTGACTTTAGTGAATGAATGTTTCAGGAGCAACTAATTCACCACGCGGCCCAACATACAGGTAGATATGCAGCTTCCGTAAATTTTATGGGTCCGGCACGCAATGTATGGCTTGCCTTCTCGTTGAATGTACGGGTCTAGCGCGCAAAGGGTTATAGGCGATTTACGGTGTACTTGTTGTAGCTTGGTTCACTGCATTTGTTCTGTACCGTAACACAAACTCTTTGTTTTGCAGGTATGTTTTGGAGGGTTATAATGCCCTGTCATGGCTCTCCATTGATCCTGTAACTCACGACCGGCGCTCATGTCTCCCAGTCCACATTCAGGTTCTCGTGCAATTGTATTGCACATTGGCTCCACTAGTTTGAAGCGTCAGTTGCTCTCAAGGCTATGCCTGTTTGAATTAGCAAGCAAGATCTCACTGGAAAGCCGTGGCCGGCCGAGCATCGTTGTTTTAGTCCGGTGAAGTCAAAGTGTAAAATAGCTCCTGGGGAAAGAGGAGTCGGTGATTCTCCTCGCAATGTACTGCATTTGTATGTAGGACTATAGATGCTCGCATCTCGAGACCTAGCCAGCTCTCCGAGTCATCAGATGAAAGGAAGCGTGCAGAAACTTGTTCATACAGATATCACATTAGGCGATATGAAATCGTTGGTAGTTAAGTTATTTATGTTCTTGATTTGTGGACAGAGTGGCGGGATGGTTATTTTTCATTTTTAGAATGTGTGTATGTGTACGTATGTATGTAATTATATTTATCAGGAGGGGCGGAGAGAATTGCTCCAAAATATTGTCGTTATTTTATTTTTGTGAGAATTTGGAAATATTTGCTGTCTGGGTCATTCATTTTGTGTGTATGTTTTTATTTTCACTTCTTTGTTTCCGTTTCCTTTTCCTTTGTTGTGTGTTTTGTTACTGCAGACACCCAAGACAGCAGAAACTCATACCTGTCTTTTTAAGTTCTGCCGATGTCACAAAAAAAGTGGGATGTGTTAATGTTCCACGCCTCGAATCCCCCACATTGTACATAAAACCCTCCCCTCCCCCCCTCTCCATCTTGTGTAGAGAAAAGTATTTATAGTACAAACTGTTTCTACTCCAGCATGTGCAAATACAATGCCCATTGTTTACAGAACTGTTGTGAAGGGTTTGGGATGGGGTAAAATGGGTTTGCGGGGGAGGGGCTAAAAAAAAATAACCTGTGGGAACGAGACTGAGCACTTTCATCTTGATACATACTTCATGTTTTCAAAAAGTCCAGATTATTTATTTTGTATATATAGAATAATGAAATGCTGAAGCAGTTGCCTGTCAGTTTCATATTGCACCATAGGTCAGGGCATGAAATGAAATGCTCTGTTTAGTGGCGTAGCACTCGAACCTCAGCATCAACCATACACTCAGATTTGATTTCCTGACAAGAGGGCACGATATAGTTGTATTTTACTAAATTCTTCAAAACAATAGGGAAAAAAAAACAACTTTGTATAAAAACCAAACGTAAATACGGTACCAATCTATACATAATTTTTTTTTGTGTGACTCGTCCGTGTAAAGTTTGTACTGAAAAATTGCCACTCCAGGAATCTTCGTACGACTATGTATTATATCTCTTTTTGTGTCAGTCAATGTTGTCCGTAGAAAACATGGGTATTTATTAGTTTTATCAAGATTTTTATTACTATCCAGCTATATATTTTTAGTTGGCTACTGAATGGTTTTCTTATAATTATTATTATTATTATTCTATTGATGCCACCTGTGAGGACAGTTTTGCCGACTGTCAAAACATGGTTGTCGATAGGCGTCTGGAGAAACTAAGACGTAACTTAAAAGGTCCCCTTGAATCGTGCCGCATTGCGGTGTGGATTCAAATGCGGCATCGTTAATTTTCACAAAAGTTTTAGGCTGTACAGTAGTCACTTCATTGAAATTTTGGGAAGTTTGTTGCGAGATTAAAGTAAATTTGTTAGTCTGCAAACTCAACAAGAGGCCTAAGAATTTTGTTCAGCCACTCTAAGTCGATTTATGTACCCTTTTGCGGGAAGCGGATTTGTTCATCGCACATCATTCCATGTATTAAAGGCAAAGTATGTTAATAATAATGATAATATTGGATCAATGTTTGTTGCTCAAGAAAGATATACGTTGGCAAACAGATAGTTCTAATTCTAGTGGCATTGAAATGGAATCTATTGTTGGAGCAGTTATTTGCGTTCTTTTGTGACGTGAACAAAAGACGGTTGATGAATTAGTTCCAAGGGGATAAATGGATGTACAGAAATCGTCAAGAGCTCAATTGAGAAAGATTGTTGTGCTTTGGAAACTGTTCGACGTCGCCCGTGATGGATAGTGCACGACCGACCAAGAAAAATGTTATCATGTTTTAAAAGAAAATGCAGTTAACAAAAGAAAAAAAAAAACAAAAAAAAAATCACAAGGAATTAGCGAAGTGGCTTCCATACACTGACATTTGTACATAAGTTTTAATTTAAAAAATGTCCACAGACTTGTTGTTTCGAACATAGATAATGGTTTTTTTGTTTGTAGAGAAGACTTTTGTTTGAATTTCAAACTGCAAGTTATGTATACAAGTTGTGTTTTACATTTGCAGGCGTGGAAACTTTGTGTTGCCACTTTATATAAACTTTCAAATATTGTTTTTGGGTTTAATCCCCTTTTTTTGTGAAATTACTTTACTCGGATATGGCTGTTACCACTGAGTGGCTCTTCTATCATTTTACACTTTGCAGTGGCAATAAGTTGTTTTTGACATCTCTCCATTTTCCTTGTGATTTGCGTTGCAACGATCACGAGGGAAGAATTTCTCTTCATCCACGTCAACTTTCGTTAAACCATACTTCCTTTACAACTGTACATATTTGTAGTTAGAGAACAAATGATGTAAATTTTTGCCACATTTCTAATTATGCCATAATATTGGATATTAACAAATTGTACGTACTCCAAGCCGGTGGAATACATAAGTTATTTTGGTAGCTAGTCTGCATCCACTAGCTCAACAAAATAAAATATATATTCTGAGAGACTCCTGTTTACTTGGTCATCTTTCTCTTTTTTGTTTTTTTTAATTTCCAGTCAGCTTAATTTAGATAATCCTGAGAAGTAATGGGAGCAGGGCTCTCGATTTTGATAATCCTGGGCAAGTAACGAGAGCAGGGCTCTCAGTTGTTTTAATCCTTTGGAGCCTAATGCCATTTTTCATTTTCCTGCTTAAAAAACCTATGACCAAAACATGGCTACCATGAACACATTGCATGCCTCGCGAAAATGGTGTATACAAAATTACAGACATATTAATTACGTTGTAAATCGTTGAGCAGAAATGTAATTTGGACCATCGTACTATGTTTTCGTTATTAAAAAAAGTTCGACTACGTAAAAACACTAATGAAAATTTTCAACTAGCAGTACTCTGGGAAACCTTGGAGTGATAACATCCACTGGATATTCCTCCATTAAAAAGGTTACAGCATCTATTTTAACGACATAAAAATAGTTTTAGTTGCTTTATTTCCTCAATATTCAAGATGGCTGAAAGCGCACTCGCCATTCTTCATAGGCCACCATCGTAACCGGCTGCCCGCAAGTGACGTGCTCATGCTAACACCAATGGATGCGACCTTGACTCGCTTCATGTGACATCACTTGAGCCTGGCCTCCATTGCAATCAAGGGCCATGTGCCTCGAATGGACCAATTGGCGCTCGCTACACCAAAGAGTTTCAGAAATGGCCGTTGAAATGGAACATTTTCACTACTCCAAGACTACAACCTTTAGTTATTAGCTTCAAATTGTTTATGTTAATGCTCTAAGACCTGAAATTTTTGCTCTTAAAGGCTTCCGTAGCTTGCCACCGGGTGGCACACGTGCTCAGCATGCAACACCACTCCCATAACGTTTGAGCACTCGCTCTAGTTGGACATTTATGTGCTCCCTGCCAAAATAAAAAATATCTCGGGCCTCTCCAGTGCTGATGTTGACTCATGAACGCATAAAAAAAACTCCGGGGACCAACACCTGTGGTGTCGGAAATGTCGCTGCTGTCACTTTTTAGATGACCTTGTGATATCTGTTTGTTGCACACTGCTAAGGAGATAGGTCAATACTTCGCACTTAGAAAACTGACCAAATGTAATTCTTACACCTGTTTATGCAACCACACCTGTCCCTCCTTCGTCTGATGTGTTGTCGAGTAATGAAAACCCGAGAATGAGCATATACCTCACGATAAACTAAAATAAACGTGAGGATTTTAGGACAAAGTACAACCTAGTATCTTTATTGTTAAGCAAAACTTTTTTTCACTCTTATCAATATTCGTTAACGCTCTTAACCTCCCTTACCGTCATTCAAATG
The DNA here is from genome assembly GCA_023313725.1 of Lithobius niger. NCBI lineage: Eukaryota > Metazoa > Arthropoda > Chilopoda > Lithobiomorpha > Lithobiidae > Lithobius > Lithobius niger. The sequence continues at coordinate 19,151 of JAHWFP010107450.1, forward strand.
TTTTGATTTAGAATTGGCTGACAAAGGCACATAGCTCGGATGCGATTTAGTAGACGAAAACTTCAAATTCACACAAGTCGATGGCACGGTCTTTGCAGTGTCCGTGTAACACGTTCCCATGTTGGGTATTGGAAGGAGCGCCACCATCTTAAGCTGTTCGAAGGCATCAAAGCGGCTGTCATTTTATTCCGACATCGATTAGGATGTCTGCTAACGAGCATCGACCACATGAAATTTCACGTCCATGCCAGCTGCAGTGGACTTTTCTGACTCCGAAAATATAAAACCCAAGTCACTCAGGGCAAAGTTTCGACAGTAGAAGCACGTTCAGCATCGTCATTGGAGTCGTTAGCCTTTGGTTCAGCTGGCGGATCAGATTGTAACTTTTCTAAACGCAAATCGATGGAAGTTTTTGTACATTTACCAGAGTTGATAAAATCGGGAGGCAGATGGTATCGAGTGAGGCAGATGGACTACATCGCTCGCATTTCTGATCGAATTACATCCAGGTAAGCAAGATTTTAGCGATAGAATCAGCCTTATGCAGAAAACAAAGATTGCACTTTGGAGAAATTATAAGGCTACAGTTACGGCTAGCAGGATGAAAATCGTTAGGAATTTTGAGATGTGTGCATTTAGGAAAAGTCGCCTGAAGCTGTGATGTCTTTAAAATTCTGAGTTCATGTTGACAACGTTTTAAAAAGAAAAAATGTGTACAAGCATAACGGGTGCAATGGGCTAGATTATTTGATTATTTAATTAAATAATTTTAATTTGCGCAATGAAAAGCATACAATAAGCAATTTTAGCATATGCTACCGACGGAAGTATTTTGCAGGTAGTAAGAAACTTCGTTTTACTTATTGGAAAATATTTACCTTTAGGTAAACCCACGCATTGTTCTCCCATCCCCCCTTTGCCAAATCAAATAGTTCACCAAACGAACGTGTGGAGGATTGGTGGCAGCGCCTGCTGGGAATGACCAAGACTATCACTGCTTGTTGTCAGCCTGTCATCTCCACTTCCCGGCTTGTCAGGCTTTTTGTCGACCTTTCGCCTGCCTGTCGCTCTTCATCGACCGGTTCTGCACCGTACCTTTCGCCACTACTTCCTTCGGTTCCTGATGGCACTGTGATTAACGCGACCACCACGTCTCTTGTTCCTTGTGGTCAGACCGTGATTTCTTCTCCGGATTGTCTGTTGCTCCAGGCTGAGCTTCGCAAGGCCAAGGAAACCTACTTCGTGCTGAAACGACAGTTCAAGCCTGGAGGACCATCGAGTTGCACGCTCCTCCGGCTGTTGCTCGTGTCATCCTTTCGTCTCTATCTTCTCATTATTCTCTAAGTCTGTCTTCGGTCCCTTTGGCGGCTCCTTCGGGTCAGCCTTCTTTCCAGAGAACAAGTTCACAAGCTAATGGACAGGGCTATTTGTTCCTTTCAGTACAAGCAACGATCATCTCCACTTCAATCGCGTCCTTCACAGAGCGAGTCCTATACCTGTGAAAACTCCTTCCCTAGCGTCTTCACTCCCCTTCTGTTGTCTCGCCACCTTTCAAACGGCATCGTGACCTCCATTCAACGGCAGTAGCTATTCCAGGTCGTCTAATCTCCATTCGTCTTTTCGCCAACTTGGGACTCCGCCCTCGTGCTACCAGCTCTCACCGCTCCCGACCTTTCGTTGAAGACGGTGACAGCGAGCTCGGCTCCAGATGTCTGCCATCTGTTGTCCCCGAGGACCTTCCATCTGTTACCTTCGACCAAGATGACAGTTTTCGCCATACTCATTTCAATGAAGCCTTTCAGGTCGACGAGAATGTCTGGTATCCCGTTGTCTGGTCATCTCAAGACGGTCGAAGAACTTCGTAGAACACAACCCCCCACCCGTAGTACTACATACGGAAATCGCTACATGCTCACCGTGCTCAAGTGGGTTCATCCCAACGCGCTTCAGTACAGCCAGAACTGCAGCGGTTTCCACCTTTTCAAACAACGTCGTTCAGGAGAATGGATCACCACAGATGTTCATTTCTGACAACGGACCTGCCTTCGCTTCAATCATCTTACAGAACACTTTACGTCATCACCAGGCCAACACCATGGAGAAGGCCAACAGAACCTTTAAGACTTGCATTCGCATGTCCACCCATACCAACCACTCATTATGGGGACCCCTACTGCCAAATTAGGAATTTGCCATTCGTACGACTCCACACTCCACTATCGGTGAGACGCCATTTTACTTGATGAAAGGATGTGACTCCTACAGTGCATACCGAAATTAGTTTGTCTTCCCCTAAATCCAGAGAATCTTACGCAAGAGGAGTACTTGGACAAGCAATGCCGATGCCTAGAAGAAGTGCGGGATATCGCAAGGGCACACTTGTTTAAGTCTGTAAGGACTTTGAAGTGAACTATGATAGACAGCGCTGTGATGTGACATTCAAGCCTGGACAACTGGTGAAGATCAAATCTTGCGCACAATCCAGTACGTCGAAAGGAATCGCCAGGAAACTTGCGCCCGTCTATCTAGCACCCAACAGGATCATTAAAAAGCGCAGGGCTCAGACGCATGTAATCAGAAGTCTTGATCATTTGCAAGATGAATGTCTTATCTACATTGTTGACATGGAGCCGGCTTTGATGGAGGACCACTGGGAAGGACACGATGCGAGCAACTGAAGAGAAGAACCTCTGACGTCACCCCATGAAACTTATGCCGACGACGACACTACAGGGACAACACTTGCAGTGGCTACCATGGGTACAACCCAAGATTCACCAGCTCTCGTTTGATCTCACCCTGCGAATCCTGGGAAGCTTGCTAACCAATCTCAGGAAGGAAAAGAAATGAGAGCAAGAGGACAAGAACCTGCCGAGTCACCTGATGTTGGCATTGCCCTGCTGAAATTGGAATCTTCAGTCAAAGAAGAGCAACCCAGACGAGAGTTGGCGTTTCAGAAATTCAGCCGCAAACCCCGCACAAATTCTACGTTGCTGACATGGGTTGTGGCAAGTTCGTGATGCCCCTGAAGTTCTTTCAAAAAGGTGTAGTTGACGTTCCTTCGGAGGACCCGAATGATGAAGGATAACGAGGAATGAAGTATACCGAGTAGAGAGGACCCAATGTACCCAATGTGATGCGTTTTAGACTTTGGACATTGGTGAAAGTCTACAACAGTGCTTCGCGATCACAAAAGGTGCAGATGGGTGTACCGATTACACCATTGTTTTTTCGTTTTTTTTGTGTAATGGAGCGAGTTGGCAGTTTTGCTATTTGCTTCAACACACCTGCACAGGCATTCAATGTGAGGAAGATGTTATAGAAATGGCAACATTACAATCGTTGTGGTGCCCGGAAATGGCAAAAGAAAGGCATGAAAAGGAGTGTGATCGACGGCGCAGAGCTCCGCCACCCAGTGGCGAGCCTTCAGACGCTCAACTATCGCTGCAAAACCCCGCTGTCACCCCAGTTCAAACGTTCGTGTGAAGCAAACCCTGACACTATGCTTTCAACGGAAAAACTGTCTCTTGAAAGTATTGGTGTTTCTACCACGGCAGACTCGGCATGGCCTCAGCGAATGCGTCATCTGCCTGTGTGTTACCGTGTGTACTTTGTGAACCCCACAATCTCTTCAGAGCCAGTTGTGAAAGTGTACATGACATGAATAGGAACTTTTTCCCGAAGCGAAATGGGTTGTTTTAAATGAACGTTTGCCCTTTCACTCCAACGGTGGAATGGAGTTCGCTGCGAGCAACTGAACAAACAGTTGTTTGTGAGAAGGGTTGTTAAGTTTGATCCTTCTAGCATTTTTGTAAACTTCATATGTACCACTTAAATTTCCTGCTGTATGGCCCGCAAATTTCGTTGTTGATTTGCGATGTAGGTTTGCTCTTCAGGGTCCCTCCTTACGAATCTTCCCCCTGAAGTATTCCCGGCCCCCACCCGAAGTAATTTACTTCCCTCTGAAGTATTACTCGCCCCTAAGTAATTTTCTTCCCTCTGAAGTATTACTCGCCCCTAAGTAATTTTCTTCCCTCTGACGTAATAGTTTCCTCTGCAGTATTGTTGTTTCCGCTGAAGTATTGCTCCCTCTGAAGTATTGTTGTTCCCCTCTTGTATTATAACCCCCTTCTGTAATCTGATCCCCACTAAAGAATAAGTCGTACATAGTTCCACTAACTTACAGCCGTTGAAGAGCCATCATGTTTATGATGGTAAATTGATGAATTGAATCACATAGCAACAAAAATGTGCCTTTGGCGTGTACTTTGGCTGATATAAAGGAAGTAAGGTTTTTGGCTTGAAAGTCCTCTTGGGGAAAAAATGAGTAATGGGTTAAGGCATGACACCCCTATGTGTTGATTGTTACGTCCCGTCTATGATGGCCCTAGAAAATTTTAACTGCAATCTTCGGTATGCCTCCAAAGTTGTCGAAAATTACTCTTTTCCCTGACTAATGAAAGGTTTTAACAGAGTTTGAACTGAAAGAATTTGGTAGAAAGCAGTTGCTAGTGACTCTTGTTGTAACTACTTTGCAAGCAGTAGATTGGTTGCACGACTGAAAAGAATTGTAAAGGGGTAGAACACTAAGTCGTTAATTCATAAGAATCTGTTGTAGTTAGAAAGATTGGCTAGTTATCTAGACTGATTTGTACGTTTGCAGTTTTGCTTGTCTAAAAAACTTGTGGCCATTTCCTTGTCCGGAGGCAAACATTGCTTTAGTAGGAGGAGAACGGCGTGGGCACGACTCCACTACCAGCTGGCCTTTCCGTGCACTCTGGGGCCCATGGCCCTAAGTCAAGCTCCACTCCATTACTCTTCCATCACAAGATGCACTATGAGACAGACCAGTACGAGTAAGCTGCAGCAGGGGAAAACCGTAACCAGGAAAGCCGCCTCATACTGTTGTGCAACCGTGATCAGCATTCTGCAATAAACCATAGCGTATCTGAGGCAATAAGCATTTTGTGTGAGTTGATTGGCATCAGAGCAGTGTGAAGAGGCAAGCGGTTGCTCCCAATATCAAAGCAGAATCCCTCATCATGACAACTTGGACCCAGACCAGAATGTCCGTTTTACTCGTATTGTCTCGTGGGCAGTGTATTCAGTAAAGGAAGGTTTATCCATTAATAAGAGTTAATGGCAGTTACCTATACGAAAGTGGTGTGTCAGCGTAGTAAAACGCCGCAATCTCCGCTGAACATAAACTCTACATTTTTTTAAACTCAATTTAGTTTGCTACCAACAAGACTTCCGCACCATGACACACTTAGGAATAAATATTAAGAACTTCAACAATAAAAAGTGAGCTTCATTAAGTATTTTTGAGAACGTGACAGTAGCGAGCAAATCACAGCAGAGGTGTCCAGGGCTTGGTCTCCAACCCAAGAGGATGCAAGATTGCATCACGTCACCGTCCTATGTAAACACAGAACTTTAAAACGGCTTAGTGTGGGCTTAAATCCGGACTGGAAGGGGTTAGCTCTGATAACATAATTTGAAAAAATGAGGCATCCTGCCGGTGCCTTAACCCCTTGGGACAGCAACCGGTAACCAATGATGCGAAGGCATTTTTTTTAAATCCCATATGGCAGACCTGCTTTGGCTTGGAGACGAAGTTCGGTCAACTCATGCTTTGCTCGCAACGATTGTGTTCTAATGCTCGCTTCTCGCCACTGGACGTGTTCGTGCATAGTCGTGGAGTACATAGTCGTGGAAGGGTGTAGGCCAACGGTGAAAGAAATGCCACACACTGTCACTCAAGGTCAATGATGGCCGCAGCGTGTTTGAGAAACTGACCTTTAGGTTAATATAGCGGCCATATGACCGTCCTAAACTGAAGAGTGTTGTTATAATGAAGAAATACGAAAAGCAAAATGAACAGTAAGTCAAATCATTGTTTAGACCTTTTAATTCAGTTGTCAACAGAAAGGTTCAATGCTTATAAATAAAACTGTAAAATCACTGAACTGGAGGATTATTTAGTCACTGGTGGCAATAACCTTTTTTTTTTGAGAGGATGGGATATTTTTCAAGGAAAACATGTTATATAATAATAAAGTAGGCTACCCACGTGTTTCTTTTCCTCGCAGTGCTTCCATACAATTTAGCTGTAATTGCAGTACTGCATGATTCGGACGCGTTCTTTTCGTTTCGTGTATTGCTAAATGCATCCATGGAGCAACAAAAGAGAAGCGAGCTACAGCTCGACTGCACAAACAAGATGGCTGCTTCCCAGTTTTCCGCGATAAAAAATTTGATCATCTAACGCAACTAAGGGCCGGGTTTTACTGTTATGGTGGAATAAACTGCAAACGCTAAGCTGCAAGCAGGTAATGTAATTAAACCACAGGCTAAAATTCTGTTTTTCAATTTTGAACTGCCCACAAAACCTTGACGATAACATTTGTTCAGTGATTTGAACGAATATGGAAATAGCATGGACATGGCAGCAGCCTTTTTTTTTTCAACCCGACTGGCAGCTCTCGTGTACTAATTTCCCAGGGAATAAGGAAACTGCTGGAGGCGCACTGCTGCACAGAATAGAAACAAACGCATGGTAACTTATGCCGGTTAGGAATGTCCAATGTTCATATAGTCTTTTTTTTTTTTTTTTTTGTCATGAATACGGCCTATAGAGTTTTGGTGGGTTGCCGATACGGCCAGGTTAAACCTACAGGTCCATCTTAAAGCTCGGAATCTTCTTATATAGCACTTTTAATTGCTTGCATGCTTAAAAATCAAAAATATAAAAATGTAAATCAACACTAAGTTTTAAAGTCAATCAAAATTCTTTTCGTCATAATTTACACCAACTACCGTAAAGGCTAAAGCCAAAGTCAAGTTTACCTAATCATAAATTGTCATGCATCATCAAATGCGTCTAACATGTAGCACGCAACACAGGGTATAAATTTAATCAATTTCCACTAGATGAGTTCCGTGTCGCTTATTTTGTCTTTCCTGCTGCCACTGCCACAGTTTGCGCCGAATCTTTTGACCATACTGTTCATGCAAGTCGTGAAAAGTTTTTCGTGGAGGTAGGTTAATGGAACCGGTGGAACTAAACTCGCCACTGCTTTGCAGTTCAGATTGTGTCACATAGTGAGTTGGCAATGGTGCTATTGCTGCTGGAACACACGGAGGGGGAGGAGCGGGTCGTACAGGAACAGGCGTGTTTGGCACTGAATTCGGGTGCCACGGTTTGGCACAACTTGTTGGACGGTCCACATCTTCTTCCGACTGGCATCTATTAAACGGATTGATGCGTCTGGGTTTTCCGTGTTGGCGTGGAGGTGGTTTGGGAGATGGAGTGGCAACTTTAGGAGGCGGCAAAGGTGGACTTGCTTTTTCAAGTGCCACCAGTTCGTCCATTTGGCGTTGCAGCTCAGCAACCATCAACTTCATGTAATCATAGCTGGCACAAGCAAGTGCTTTCATCCACGATTCCATTGATTCCTGAGTGTCCGCACCAAGAATGTACGTACGACCTCCGGTTCCATGGAAAACCACTTTAAAAGTGTACTGTTCTTCATTTTCTGCTAGCTCTAACAAGAAAATGAAAAGCACAGTTAGTTTTTCCCTTTTACTATAAAATATCAGTAATAATACAGGGTTCAGACAAAGTTTTAATTCTCAATTTATCTGACATTTCCAGGTTTTTACAAGTTGTTTTGTTAGGGAACAGGCAGTAGCTAATGTTTTTATTAATATTTGTACGAAAATAACCCAACATCCCAGAAAGTAGCTGTTTAGAGACTAGTGCAGACCGGACTAAACGGATTTTCATCACAGATATTGGTACTAGCCTATGATATGATTTATTGAAATTATATCTAAAATGCTTGAACATATTAAAGCACATATTAAAATAATCAGCTACTAGCCTTGGATTTTGATTCCGATCTGCTAATTCAATGGAACTTACAGATCAGACACAAAGGCACTTTTCAAATTTCCCTGTCTTTTTCCCTGATTTTCAAAAAAATTTTTTGTTTTCCCTGAAATTTCCCTGAGCTTAATTAAAAGTAAGAAAATACGCATCACCAAAAGTTTGTCTGCTCCACTTGGTAATTCCGTTCGTAGAATGGAGTAGACTAACTTTTGGTAATGCGTATTTTCCTACTTTTAATTTCGTTCAGCCAAAGTAAACAAGACAAGACAACATGAACTTGCTGCTGAATCCATGGGGGCTTGTGATCTGTCGCTCGCACTTCGCATGGATACAGATTTTTTTTTAATTGAGTTATTAAATTTTACGCTTACGCGCTATTGTCATCAATGGAGCTCGCACTGTAGGTCTTTATTGACTGACCGGAGAAGTGTTTTAACATCAAGGTGAAGGCTGCGGCCATTACCACAAGTTGACTGGAAAAGCAAAAAACTGAAAAGCTTCTCAGATCGCTCTGGACAACCTAGTGGTACAAATAATAACTTACAATGTGAGACACGTTAACAATAAACACATTCAGGGCGAGTTCCAGTGATCTAATAGGGGTTTTAAAAAAAAACAGAATTGTTGTACGATACGACTTCAGGCTGGTTTCACCCCTTTCATTGTCCATGCGAAGCGCGAGTGATGTACGACAAGCCCCTGTGACTGAATCCAGAAAATCACTCTGCAAAGCTTCGAGAAATTCTTCGTCCTGTAGTGTCCGCGGCCTATCTTGAGTTCGCCACGGAACTAACACAGATAATCGATTGTACATGTTTGGTAGCAGAGTGCCTTGTTGATATCCAAGATGGTTACAAAAACAATGGCGGCCATCGACTAAAGCCACCCCCTCCAGGAAGACGCAGCCGCTCATAAAAAAAATTGCAGGACTCAAGATAAGCCATGCACACAATAGTAATCCAGAATTCCTGGAGGAGTTAAGTGAAACGGACGGATCTTGAAGAAAACTTTTCCGTGTAGTATGAAGCCGCAAAGATGGCGAACAGCTGAGAAGCAAAGCACTTCCCCGTGGATCACTAGGCTTTGGTTTCTATATCGTACACGTATCTATACAGAAATCGCATAAGTGGAGAAGAAAAATGTTCCTCTGCAGGTGTAGGTTACTGCCGTATGAACACAGAAAATAATCTAATGCATTACAGCATCTCTTGTCCCGGCCAAATAATTGTGATCATCAGAAGATCAGTTATATGCCTGGTTTACTCACCTATTGTGCAACCTTCCAGAATGATCACTCCAACTGGTTCCTTGTCACTCTTCTTATCAAAGTAAAACAAAAGGTTGCCTTTTAATATAAACCATCTCTTTTGAAAACTTTTGTTAACATCGCCTCGTTTCAGTAACCATCCTTCTTTATCAATTGGCGTATCGGAAGAAGCAAAATAAACCAAGTTCTTCTCGTTAATCTTCATATTCTGAAACAAAGGAGTGTCGATACTGACAACAACCACGAGCTAATTGCATCTTGTCACAGTTTTTCGTTATTTCCCTGCCAACAAGAGTAAATTTTTGTACAAGACACAGTCAAGTGCCAATACCGTATTTTATGAATGCAAGTTTCATAGTAATGACTTAAGAATCTCAAGATTTGAACTAAATACCTCTACGTAGACATGAAGCACTGCTTCAGTCTATGACGAATAAAGTTTAGGTATGAAATATGAACCTATTAATGTCAGAATACCTTTGAATTTCATTAGATTTATAGCAGCCAATACCATGAGAAGGGCTGGAAAGAGATCTAAACTTCCCTGTATTTTAAAAGAAACATTCCCAACCCAACTAAACTTACAGGGGGTGGGCAGTAAGGAGAAGAAAGTAAGCTATTACATAAGTGTGCGTTTTCCCAGTTTGACACAACAACCAGATTCTACTAGTTGAACGAGGTTGAGAAGTTTACTTTTTATATTTATGATGCTCGTGCCCCAACGAGAGAGACCTGCAAGTATTTTTAAATTACCAATTGCAGTTCTCTCGTAAGCTCCATCACTGGTTAATCAAAACCGACGCCTTTGCTAGACGTAAAACACGATCGATCATAATTAGCACAGTTATTAATTTTTTTATGAATCTTGGACATTTGTCTCTCCAGTACGTCAAAACGATTGTCCATCTTTCCTGACATAATCATGGTCTATTCGGATTCAAATCGAATTTTGGCTTTAACACGTGCATCAGCACACTTGCGTGCCTCAGTGATGAGAATGAGAGATTCGATTGAGGGAGAATTAGCATAGGGAGAATGGACGACGTCGGCAACTGCAACTGCAATAAATGTTAGTAAGGTCTACAATCGTATATATTTCCTTGTAAATATTCCAAACGTTAGTCAAGGAATGTTTCATTGGGCAAGGGTGGATAAATGGGAGAAACATGCTTCGAATCGACAGAATTGGATCGACTACGCTGTACTTGACGTTGCTTGTATTGTTTCCAAGTTTTAAGAATCTTGCCGATCGTATCTGGGCAAAGCAAATGGCACGTTGAATGTTATAAAACTCACAACTTCTACATTTTCTACACATGGGATGCACATCTAGCGATGTTTTTACGTGCACACACGAAGGCAATTCACCGGACTTCACTACAGTAATTTGTGTATTTCTGAAGTTGGCATACTGTGAGCAATGAATAAAGTTCGAAAACTTACAGAGCATAAGAGAACACGACCTAACTAGGGCCTTGACGTCACTGTCTGTAGTATGGTAATACAGAGAGGCGCACCTGGCCTCTAGCTGGAAATATATTTTTTAAATAATTAAATAATTTTAATTTTGAACATTAAAAAGCATAAAGTAAGCGATTTTATCATATAGTACTGACGTAAGTGTTTTGTAGTTAGTAAATTTTGTCCAAATGGCCCAAATTTGGACAAAACCCGAAAAAAAAATTCAATAAAACCCAAGGAAAGGTTTTTTCAATACAGAATTACTGACACTGCTTATAATACATTTTAATTGGAGGATTAGTTCTTAAACTCTGGGAATTAACTACACCTAACTTTGCCATCTAGCCTACATTATTACTGTTAATGCACTGTCTATTAGCTTACAACATGGGCCGCAGTGCCATCCCACCGTAACGTCAGCTTTCCACACGCCATTGAAATGTAGGAAAGATTTTCTACAGCCACAACCCTCTAACTTGAGATCAGCAAAACGATCAGCTAATGAAATTGCTCACTTGGTCACTTTTTTTCAGCTGACTCATTCACAACACGGCTAACAAGTCCTTGGGGGGTTGAATTTCACACCAATGTATCCAAACCAATCAATGACCAGTCTGCCCCAAGAATAAACTGTACAAATAAAAAAAAAAGTTCATCTTCTCAAGTTTGACCTTTTGCTGCAACATTTTTTTTTGTAATTCCAGTTTTGATGCATTATCAACCATCATTCCCATTCCCGCATGAAGAGGACTGTCCATAATTGATGTAGCGCAACAGGCAAGGGGAAGGGTTGATATGCTGAGTGCGACAGTTTTGGATAAAGGGGGGGATGGTCACATCAGTATTTTTTTTTTTACAGAGAAATGCTTTTCAGGTTAACTGTTTAAATATTTTTTTTTAATAGTAAAAAAACATTTCGTAGGCTATAAATTACAAGGTCCATACTAGCCTGTAACTAAAAATTCTAGGACTATCCCAGGATTTTCTGTTAAGGGAATTTCCAGTAATATTCCAGGACTTTCGGCATTTTTCGAGTTATCAAAGATTTTTCCTGGCCGGGATGTTCATTTTTAATTTCCATGACTATTCCAGATTTTCAATAAGCCGTACAAAACCTGAAAACGTTACTGAAAAAAAATTGTGTTCTTAACATCGTCTTCCATTTTTACAACCAAACGAAAAATCTACGAAATTAACAATTGTCCTGAACTGTTTCCTTCTTTGTAAGTGACAAAGAATGAGGGAGTTTTACGTTAACAAAACGGGAAAGGTTTGAGAAGTTGTGGTCGACAGTGAGGCTGGGAAGGAAGGAGGGACAGGACAGGGGTTGTATAAAGGCAGATTTTGTGACATCATTTATGGATGCCCCCTTGTCTGTACCAATTTAAACCAGGAATTCTCTGTTAGCTTTTATTTTTTGCTTTGCCAATTTTCCTAACAGGTTTATGACCGTATGTCTGCTGGATATGAATAACTAACGGAGCTAATTACTGTCGACAGGATGTTAAGCGACATCACCTTTAAGACACCACGCCTAATAAATAGGAAACACAATCCATTTCTTTCATTTAGGCTGATTAAGGCTTAATCTTTTTTTTATGCATTATGTTAATAAAGCTACACATATTTACAAGGGAGTACCAATTTATTCCTTTCACCGATAGAGGGAACAAAATCTAATTTTAGCTTAATCAATTGGATGGTAACTTGCATAAAGGCTACACCAACCCTTTAATCTCCGTGAGCCAGAGGCCACTGCAAAATACATGAAAGTAGCAAGAAACTACCACGAAACCCACATACCAGAAACAAACATTTAAATTACCAAAGCCAGTATGGTCTTGAGCATGTTAAACAAGCATTTATTTATTTATTTATTTTTACCTGCGAAGTTGTTCCACATTACTAAATAAATTAAAACACAAAACTGGTATTTACCACCAAGAAGGTTGAAGAACAGGGACGACGCTAGAATCACTTTATTGGGGAGGCGGCAGTGGGGCAGCAATTTTAGCCAGGGGGGCGAACTGAAAAATTTAACTTTAGCGATCCCCCCCCCCCCCAATTCAAAATAACACTCTTGTAATTCATTCTCACACCGAACGTTCTTAACTGCTTCAAACCCTATTTTTGGGAACATTTTTAAATCCAGCTGTAAAAAAGATGATCTTGCAACTCTCACACTAACAACTGGGCTCTATTGATGTAACCTCAAGTCTTCTTGTCGCTTTGAAAGAAACTAACGTAGTTTTCTTAATAAATAACCACAATTTTCTTCATTTATACGTTTTATTTTGATCTGATGAGTGGGGGGGCGCCAGGGGGGGCGGCCAAAAATATGGTGGGGCGAGCGCCCCCCCTTAGCGTCGTCCCTGTTGAAGAACCAAACTAACACTCTTGGCGGCAAAATAGGATATCACATGCTACAAAAACAAACATTGAGTAGGCGATAGGAACTCAGCGAGCAAAATGCCGACGTGCAACGGCCCGAAAAATGTAGTAGGCCGCGATTACTGGCGAATTCGAAAACGGCGCTTGTAAACAACGTTGAAGCAAAATGTGATCAGGGACTAATTCAACCTTAAAAGCCTGATGATGACAACAGTTAGTTGTTGAAAATTTGCTGGAGATAGGAGTAAGTGTCTAGTTTGTGGAAATGTGCGTGATTTTTTTGTGAATTTACTTTTTCGGAACAAACATTTTAATGTCTGTAGAATTTTCCATCTTGCTGCCATTTCAATAACAATAATTCTGCTGCAGAACGAAGACCATGTTACCGGGACAGGGCCACGTTCCCTATCCCACTTATTTTTCCTTGAAGCAGCTTTTCACTGTGCGTAAGAAAACGGGTTAAGTGCATATGCTACATGGGCTTTACTAAATGTCAAAAGCTAACGGTTTCTTTTTCTTGTAAAGCGCTTTAAGTAAGAGAAACACACAGTTCTCAACGGAGTCCATAATGAAAAAAGTAATTGCCAGTTGTGAAATTTTTTTTGCAGTGGGTCACCCAGCAACAGCACACAAATAAATTTATCTAAACAATGTGGCTTATACATGTTGCATTCGATTTTTGTTGTGTTGAGGGTGATTTGTTTATTTTTTTTTTTGGGGCGGGGGGGGGGGGGGGGTTGGGGAGAAGGAGGAGGTTCAGATTTCTCCTTTCTTCCAACCTCGGAAGAATGTCTTTGCTCTCCATTACCAAATGCGGGGGGAATGACAAGAACTTTCTGTTTTGTACACATGTTCTTACGTAGAATAGTAGTAGAATAGTATTCAACCTGTTGCAGATAAAAATCTTGGTAATCCATCCACTTTTAATTTTTTAAACCCATCAGTGTCATCTAGATTTCACACAAACCTGCAATTTTCAACCCTCCATATGTGCCACCATTTTTCCCTCACTACACCATTTTTTACCCCCATTTTTACTACGATACTGTTTTCAACACACATATTTTTTTGCGCTCATATTTTATTTTTACTATCACGTTCGAAGACCTACAATTTTATGTACGTCATTTTTCACAGACCTACTGCTTTTTTGCCACTGTACTTATTTGGGGCTCGTTTTCAGAGCTCCAAATTTCCCCTATTTGCTAACATTTTTAAAATCTTTTATTGTATTTATGGCCTCCATTTTTCGTAGACCTGTAACTTTTTGGCCTTGTTTGGTTTCGTTCTGTTACGTGTTGCTTTCATCCCCTTTCTTTTTGCTTCTTCCCCTTTTCTATATGCTTTTATCCCATTTTCTTTTTACTTTCGTCCCCTTTTCTTTTCGCCTTCATCTACTTTTCTTTTTGCTTTCATCCCCTTTTGCTTTTGTCCCACTTTCTTTTTAATTTCACCCCTTTTCTTTTTGTCTGCTGTCTTTCTGCATTTGTACTTTTCTTTTTACTTTTGTCACCTTTTCTTTGTGCTTTCGTCCCAGTTCTTTTTGCTTCCGTCCTCCCTTTCTTTTTGACTTCGACTTCTTTTCTTTTTCCTTTCATCCCCTTTTCTTTTGTTCCCATTGCTTTTTTGCTTATCCCCTCTTTGCTTTCGCCCGTTTTCTTTTTGCTTTTCTCGCCTTTCTTTTTTACTTTTCTCGCCTTTTATTTTTGCTTCTGTCCCTTTGCTTTTAGAGTTCTTTTCTTTACCTTTAGCTTGCGTGCCTTTTCTTTTCATTGCTTTTGTCCCCCTTCTTTTTGTCTTGTTCCCTTTTTTCACTTTCGTATTGTTTTCTTTTTGCTTTTATCCCCTTATATTGCTTTTGTGTCCTTTCTTTTTTCTTTATTCCCCATTTCTTTTAGCTTTAGCCCCCTTCTCTTTTTGCTTTCCTCGTGTTTTTTTATTTTCGTTCCCTTTCATTATTCTTTCATCCCTTTTCTTTTTACTTTCCTCTTTGATATCGTCATGTTTTCATTTTGCTTTCACCTTTTTCCTTTAGCCTTTTTTCTTTCGTCTTCTCTCATTTGCAACCCTTCCGAATGTCAATCCAGTAGCAGTCGCCACTTGGCCAGTAGACGTTACAAAGCACTCGCCATTTCACAATTTTTACTTGCCACATACCAAATACGTCTTGTATAATGAAAGGTTTCTCTAATTTATGTATTAACAAAATTGTGCAATTTTCTTAAACTCCAGTATTAATGCAGAAAATCCAGTTATATAGCACTTATAAATCTGAGCATAACGCCGCAAACCGTTCGTCTTTAACTTATACTACGGTTCCAAAGATACCCCTTTTTTAGTGGCATGCTCTGTAGCTAGTCGCCGATATGGCGAGTAAGGCTAAATTCCAAGTCGCCAACTGTTGATTTCCACTCGCCAAATTTGGGAAGGGTTGCTCATTTGTCTTTCCAAGGGTATTACTATCTAAATTTTTCGTAGCCTACTTGTTTAAATTTTGCAGTTTCAGCAATTAATTCGAAATTATTATTATCTGTATAATAATTACGCTGTGCTGATACAACTACTACTACTTGGTGCGACGTTGCTTGGCGTCGCGAACATCAGGCGCCATCAATTGAGATGGCGCCACTGGAAAAGTCAGCTGAGACTTTAGCTGCCTTTTGTGGCCACTGCTGAATGCACAGCACCATCTCTGATGAACACTAAGAAACACAAGCGTGAGCATTGAAACATGGAAACTACACAATCCAACATGGCAAACAACTGTAGTATCGTTTCTTTGGTATTTGTGGTTTCTACACTATTTAATTTTCATTTTTGTACAGTACAATTACGCCGCACTGATGCAACTGAGGCTGATTTGCATCGTATCGCGGGCACAAGGCATCATCTCTGTTCTCTTCGTTATCATGAATCTACTGGCACCACTGGAAAAGTAAGCTAATATTGAAGCAGCCTTTGATGGCCAATGCCCAATGCACAGCGCGATCTCTGACGAACACTGAGTAATACAAGCACATACAGTGATACCTGGGAGCTACACAATGCATTATGACAAGCGCATATTCTTTATCGTTCTCTCTATGAAGACTGTTTAAATTTCATTTGTTTTTTGTACAGATAACTTGGTGAAGGCCATACGGCTCCAAATCTCTGGAATGCGAGCTTACTCGCAAAATAATATTTAAATAGTGCAACAACAGTATAAAACAAATTAGATGATATGCAGTGTAACCAAGTCTGTACTTCCATGCTACAACGCCACGACAACAGCAATAAACTTTATTCACTAAGCATAACCAGACTAGTAAGGGCTACAGCTAAGCTAACACTGCGGCTAAGCTTACACTGGACCACTGGGTTCATCAGCCAAAACCAGTTTTGTGACATCATGTGTGTTCCCCGAACACAGCAAGACCTAATAAGGCTTACCCTACTGAATGACTTATTCTGTCCTGAAACAAAGCCTTCGTGAGTCCATTTTTTAAATGTTTCGAAATATAGGCTAAATCCACAAATGGTGCATCCAATACCACCCGTGCTTCAACTAGTTTATACATGTGATTTACAGCAATTTTTTTTTAACTCAAGGTACGAATGGTTAAGTAGGTGGCTCCATCTCTTGACGCTATGCAACAAAGTTTGTCGCTTTAATTATTCAAGCATTGCACCTGTGGCTAAAATGTGCAACCTACACACATGCAATATCCTAAAATTAATTCTGAGAGTCTCCAACCGTCTTCTCAATACACCAAAAATCAATTTTTAGAGTGCGCAAAGGACTTTGAAATGCACTACAAGTCAATCTGTTGCATTGCATACAATGGATTTCAAATGGGTTTTCGCCAGCGTGGTGCGAGCTAGAATTATCAGTCGTTTGGGAGGTTGCGTCATTCTCAGCGTTAATGGCATATTAGTGGCATGAAGGGCGGTTTCGCGCTCTACTGGCGTCCTAATGAAAACGATGGCAGCAACGAGACGATGCCCGTCTGGAACTCCTTGCTGGGATCTTTAACAGCCACTAATAGTTCCGATGTGATCTGCTTTCATAAATACGGATGCAAACCTATTTACGTTGCCTTTTGTGGACTTATATGTCAGACTGCCTCAGAGGGGAATCGAACCTGGGACCTTTGAAATCAAAGGCCAAGGTCCTACCGCTGAGCCATACTGACACGGCCTTTTTAAAAGGAAACGTCTACAATCAGTTTGCCCCGGATTACTAGTAAAGAAAACGTAAGAAACGAATGATGCCGCACACTAAATTTAAACAGAGAAAACCGGCAATCGTTGTGTGGATCTCCCTCATGAACATCGCGCACCCAGCATACCCCAACATCAATCAGCTGGTGAGACCTGACATTGCCAAGAAACTTGGATGGCAATGGCTCACAGTAAAGATCAGTGGTGCCGATGCTGATGCGTCAAATTCAAAAGCAGACGACGCTATGTAACGGACGTATCGTTTGGTGCTGAAACTTCTGAAGAAGTTGGACGCCGTCCTTAATCCACTGAAAATTTAAGTGGACAAGTTTGTTGTTCATTGGTGTGGCGTTTAAGTAGTAAGTTTTCTCGACAATGAATTTAAATCCTAACTACGTATTTTGTCTGAGAGAGGCTCGAGTTTGTATAGACCTGCCGAGCGTGGCCAAATGAGGGGCAGCTATGCTGGCTTCCCAGCAAGATTGAGCCCCAACAGCCCTCTAGTGAAGTTTTTTAGTATCAACACCTATCGTCATGCATAGTCGTCAGTGTATTCTGTCGTTACCTTCAATCTTGTGCTGCAATTGCCTTCTAACGTGAGTTGTACGGCCGACGAAGCAGGCAGCCTGTTAGAAAGTCTCATAGGGGCAAGTGTGTGTATAAGATGCCCAACTCAAGACCTTGCGAATTGTACTTTCCCGTCTTATTTGGACCTCACCGCGTTACAAGGTCTACCACCTTTACACGAAATTTGACTTTCACATCTTTCTGTACTTGAAAACATCCACTGCAGATAAAAGAACGTAACGTTTTAGGCGATAATTAAAAGTTTTTGAGGAGTTTCAGCATGGGCGACTCCTATGCCCAGAAAGTAATGCCGAGATGGTCTCCTTACAGCAGCTATGCCATGACAAACTACAAAAATAACGGACTAAGTAGGCTTAATCGTCTACCATAAAAATCTGATGGGGCGACTTCCATAAACATCCCACCTATCCCGTCCCCTCTATTACGCGAAGTCTATACTATCTCCAAGAGCAACAGAGAAAAGAAGTAGTAGGCCCGTCGTCCATATGGAAGTGACAGAACACGACATTTTTTTAAGGAGCCGAACATTTTAGGCAGACACTTGGTGTGGATGGTCCAACCACGCCTCCATTTAACAGGAAGTAGGGCAAGTCAAACCAGCGGTCCTGATGTTGCAAACGGTTCATATTGTTGTTGCAAATAGCTTGATATACGTATTTCGAATAGAAATACAAGTTCTAATTTTTTTTCGTAATCCATAGGCTACAGTAGCAAGATAAAAAAAACAACAGTCGACCCGTTGTATTGGGTGTCGAGAACAGTAACTAGTGGAGGAAAACCATGTTTTTTTTCCGTATACTTACGTGTCAGACCTGCCTAAGACTTTTCACCAGCATGTGGGGATTAAAATTAATTAAACTAGCTGTGAAACATGAAATTTGGGATGAATTACATGTAAATACCGTATTTTTAGCCAAATAAACAGATGGCAGAATATTATTTAGCGAAAACAGGAACCGGAAAAAAGTAAAAACGTGCGTTAAGTCCTCTAGCGGCGATTTCTTTAAGCGTAATCAAGGCCAATTGAGATAGAAACTCTCTAGGTTTTCGGTTTTGTCGGGATATTTATTTTATTTATGTATTTATTTATTTAAAAAATTGCAGCGCCCTAAGGTGCATTTAAGCAACATCTTAAAATAAAACAAAGCTCAGATGGCATGATTTCAGAACAAAACAGGACATTTAACCCGAGTAGCGGTAAGTAAGAGCAAGAATTTATAGGGTTCTTGGTAAGAGGCTTGTATCAGAATACAGTCTCCTTGTGAAAGCAGAGCCACCATAAGATCCATGAGGAGAACCACTAATCTACCCTGAGTGGAACAAATGAGTAAAAGAAAATATATATTTAATTACCCTTAGAACAAACGACCTCCCGACTCAGGTAGTCCCATCCCACAATACGCGGGGGGAAATGACCAGCAAGGATTTACTGGTAGCTTGTCTAGCATGGTCGTGGCGACCCACAAAGTCAGGAGCACTTCAAAAATTCTCAGGGTTTACAAGCGACATTCCATTTACAATTTGTAATAAAAAGAGTTGCAACCTGTGTTTTTCCTCCTCTCTGCCATGGAAATTCTATTCACGGGAATTCTATCCTATTATATAACCTACTTTATGCTGTTGCACATTTCATTGATAGAGACCTCCCACCTGTAAATATTTTTTTTTATACAGACCCTCCCGATTCTAGGCGTCGATCGGCTCACATTTTTTGTTGGCCAGATTTCGGTTTTTGCATGCGGGTGTCTGATGTTATGTAATAAGCCGCAGCGAGCGAGGCTCGTAATTTGGAAAAAAAAAAACAGGAAAATATTGAAATTCATCATTTTCTTGGGATCTGGACGGTCCATGTAAAAAAAGTTATATGCCTCCCGAGCCTGTATACCACAGTCCACAGTAACCATCCTTGCCACCCTACGCATAAAGCGGTCGACACAGTACAAAAATTGTTTAGTATTACAGGGGTTCGACACTACTAAAAATACTAAAATACCAAGTCAAAGCAAAAGTTTATAAGACAGTGTTTTATTAACTTTTGGTCAAAGCCATAGGGATCAAAGCTAAACAAATTTTTAAATAGCACAGGCCAGCTGAGATTGAAGCTACGTTGAAGAAAAAGTCGTTGTTTTACTCTCAGCTGATCTTTACGTAACACCATTCACCATTTTTTTTTTTGTTCATGGTCATATTTCTAATTTCACCGATGCAAGGTATGGCAATGAAGTGACAAGTTTTTATTTGAAAAATGTGTTACCATAAGTGCAGGACTCGGGGCACCGTCTCTTCTGCTCCACCCCCCCCCCCCTGCCCTCTACTGTGGCCCTTGCCAGAAATGGATGGGTAGTGATGGGTGTTTGCTTATTTATATTTTATTTAATAAATAAATAAAAAAATAAAAAAAAACTACTGTATCTCATGCGGCCTTTCGTGATCATGTGTAAAAGAATATATCTATTTAATTAACCTTGATGTGAGGTGTGGGGAGGAGTCGTTTACCGGAAGTGATGACATTACTCATTAACAATGGCGCGGTTTGTGCAAGTCGTGTTTGTTTTTCCTCTCCTGTTTTCACTTTCATTTTGCGATCTAGCCAGTGTCACTTGGAATGAGAAACAAGGATGGTACGAAATTTACAAAGGCGTTGTGCCAGGATGGATTGCACTTGGAAATTTTACCGATAAAATAACGGAAACTGGGTAAGTTGAAGCATCGCGTAAAAATGGAAACTGAAACTTGGGTTTATATAATCTGTTTGAGCCTTGGATGAATAATTCACTGTTAGCTATGCAGAAGATCTTGTTGACGATATTCTCTCCTTTTTACATTTTGGAAGAAATATTGATGGTTCAAGACGTCCAGACATGTCTTGCCTACGTTGGTTTTATTTCATGGCTGTGTCTCAGGTCCCGGTGACGGGATCCAGTTTATAAATACTCAGGTCCCGGTGAATTCGTTGAAAACTAGGCATTCAGCGTGTTAAAGTGAACCTAACCAACGTAACCTAACCTAACCTAAACTAACTAATGCTAACCAAAACTAATATAAGTTTGCCTATAAACTACGGTTTTTTTGTTTGCCGGGATCCACACACGCAGAACTCTGGTCCCGGCAACGCGTCCAAATAGGCTTGAAACAGTTACAGCCCAACCGGGACTAGAGACACTGCGTTATTTTATTTCATGAGGATTTGGGATATTTTATTCACGTGATTCCAGCAATGCCTTGAAAAGTCTTGTGCATGTCGAATCTTATCGTACTGCTATTGTTTTGCAGAAGTTGAGTGATTCTGTTATCAATGTGCGAATGGACTGAAGCATAAAGTCCAGCTTAATCACGTTTTGTCACTAGGCACTTAGTTTGTTCCATGCTCATGACATAAATATTTTATTTTTTTCCATTTCTTCTAGACCCTACATGATCGGAGGGCTTATTGGAAAGAATGGCGCCTCATCTCTGGTCCAGTTTTCGTTGTGCTTTGTTTGCCCCAATTGATCCGCTGGACAACTTTCTCTTACACCATTTTTTGGGCAAAGGCTTTGTTTGCTTGTTCCCAACCTTCACGAATGTGAATTGTGTGGCACTCGCCGTTTGGACAGTAGACATTAAAATGCACTCGCCATTGTCCATTACCTCCTCACCATGTAGAAACAATTTTAGCAGTTGTGCTACTACTTAATGCATAAATATTGTTTGCATTAATCTAACTCTCCAATCAACTAAAGTGGCTAGCGACATTGTTGCACTCTTGGTTGGAGAGCCCATGTAATTCTGCACGCAATGCTGCAAACAGCTTGTTTCTAGCTATTACGATTCCCGAGTTATGACAATTTAAGAATCGGGGTTTGTTAATCAGTCGCCATTTTGGCGAGTAGCTCTAAAAACCAAGTCGCCAACTGCTGAATTTTCCTCGCCGTTTGGCGTGTGGCGACCGACATTGGTGAAGGTTGCTTGCTCCCCCACATTAGTGGGTAATCGTTTGGAAACCTTACTTTTCACGCTATCGACTTAATTCACCTACCTATCGATTCCTTTCGTCGTTAGGGTTCCGAAAATCATAACGAAAACGTGTGCAAACGATTTTTTATGTTAAAAAAAATTATTAAAACACGCTAAAACGCTACGCACAACTGTCGTTCCGTCATCGCGATGCTGCGAGGTGGATGGGCAACAAGAAAACATGATTCCGTGCCCCTGAGTATACGGAAATTATCTCGTTCCGGTAGCAGACGAAAAATTGGTTGGTGTATATCAATAGTTGCGGCCGGAATCACAGACCGCAGGGGCGTGCTTCGCGCGCATTATTATGTACATCGAGAATTGGTGTAATCAGAAAAATGACAATGGCGAAACGAATACGGTTTCAGCAAGCGAAATAGCAGAATCGTCTGCTTGTTTGGGGCTCCATTCTACTGAATGGCTGACACCCTGAGAGCTAATTGATATTAAATCAGAAAAAGTATGACGCAAGCATTTGTGAAACAAGGAAGTAGCATAATTTGTTCCTTGTTTCACAAATGCTTGCATCATACTATTTCTGATTACACCAATTCTCGATATATATGATAATGCGCGCGAAGCGCGCCCCTGCGGACTGTAAATCCGGCCACAAATATCACCGTATGCCTAGGAAAGAGATATTTTTCGTTTAGTAACGTTCTGGTTGAAATCAGGTTTTCTAGTTGCGGAAAAATCGCGTAGAATAGCTGCCGCTTCTAGCTTGTTGTGCATAGCGTTTTAGCGTGTTTTAATAATTTTTTTAAATAAAAAAACGTTTGCACACGTTTTCGTTATGATTTTTGGAACCCTAACGACGAAAGGAATCGATAGGTAGGTATTATTAAGTCAATAGCGTGAAAAGTAAGGTTTCCAAACAATTACCCATTAGTGGAGGTTCTTATACACCAGACATAGCATCATGGTCGCCGTGCGCAATCGCGTGCTGGCTGCTATTTATCTATCCTTCTGCTATGTCCATTGTGGGGTGCAAGCGAACATTGATGTCAGCCAAATAGGCACTGGACCAAATTTTGATGGTTGCTGAGAGCCAAACTAAGTCTTTGCCCCAAAATGGTAACCTGGGGAGAAAGTTGTTTTGCGGATCAATTGAGGTAATTTCAGCTGAACGAGATAAGGGTCGCAGAGGAGTTGCTATTCTTCCGATGCTCCTACAGACAAACCTAAGAATGGGTTTTGGGATAGGTATGTCCAGGAACCGATGAATGGGACCCCTGTGACTCCTCCCCCTCATAATAACAAACACAATGTTCATTTTAAAGACAGTCACTTACGCAAAACCAAAAACCGTCCAAGTTCCACTATTCAAACTTGTAAATTTTCGACTATCTCTACTGATAGTCTTCTTCAGGCAGGAGTCGTGAGACTTGCACAACAACAACCACCAACGAACTTTCTCAAGTTCACTACTTTCAAATTTTGAAAGGAAAATTATGAAATTTGAAAGTAGTGGACTTGAGAAAGTTCGTTGGTGGTGGTGGTTGTGCAAGTCTCATGACTCTTGCCTGAAGAAGCTTTCAGTAGAGATGGTCGAAAATTTGCAAGTTTGAGTAGTGGAACTTGGTTGATTTTTGGTTTTGCGTAAGTGAATGTCTTTAATATGAACTTCAACCAAAGTAAAATTGACGAATTAACGGTATTTTCGACAACGTTCATTTTTTTTCCTGTATGACATTCCTCGCAACTCTAGTTGTGAGCATCTGACGCGGAGTTGGGCACAGTCACAGATATGCTCCCACAAAAGCAAGAGACAATTCTTAAATGGCTATTGGCCTCAGCAGCATAATTTTCTGCCACTGTCGTGACGCTAATTGTGGTTCCTCCTCCTCAGTTCAAATCTTCGATATTGGAGAAGGTGTCTCCCCCCACCAACCCACCCATACTCACAGATTCTTTTGTTTCATCTGATCCATTTGTAGCCTAGAGAAACGTCGTCTTCTCAGAGTAAGCCTCAACGGGTTTCTAGGCCTAGTGGCTAATTGTTAGCCGTTGGGCAAGTACTCAAATCGTTTAGTTAGCGAGGCATGAGACAGACACACACATACCTTGTCCCACCTACCTCATGCTGTAAAAAAAAAACGTACCATACTTAGTCAGCTTAATTTGAATATCTTTTTTTCCCCAGATGGTCATATCTTGAAATCAGCACGAACGGGTCAGTAGCGGATGAAGTGCAAGCGTACTGTGCCGGTTTGGTTGAAGGTTACCTCACTGACGACTTGATCTACAAGCAATGGATGAACACAGTAGAAGGTTATTGTACGGATGAAGGGCCGTATTGTGCACGTCTTCACAAATATATTAAGACTAATTTCAATTGGATGCTTGAAAAGATTGCTTCTTCACAAGATAAAGACCCTTATTGGCATCAGGTACACAGATGAGGTGTTGGGGGGGATTACGTAATTAGCTATGTAATGTAATCCGAGTATTTTCAGCAACCCTCTCCGATTTTGGTTGCTGCTCGCCATTTGTTGAGTGAAAACCTGCAGTTAGTTTCTTTAACCGTATAAGAGACCAACAATTAGCATCGGGAACTGTAGCTAGAGACGAACAGTTTGTGGTCTTACTCTCAAACTTGCATTCGAGTGGGTTGGTTTTCAGGATAAAAATATATATGTACTTCCCGTGAAACAGGTTAAATTGTTTATTTTCCTTTTCATTCTGCTGGTAACAGTTTGTTTAGCCTACCGTAGCATGTGTACATACCATGACGATTCAAAGTTAGCTATGAATTAAGGATTTTTAGGCACTTTGAAAACTTACCTAGTAAGAAGAAAGCTAGCAGGCAGATTCTTCAGTTACTGAAATTTTTTTAAATTTTTGGAATCTGTAAACGACTATCTTTATTAACTGTTTTAATCGCCTTTTAAAATGGTGATGGAGGAGCCTTTTTTTTTCGTTAAGTGAATGCCATAACCATACCCAATTTCAACTGTGGGAGATTAGCCACATACTCATCCCTTGCTGTCATGTGTTGTGAATATTGTAAATGTGACCTGTCATTTTGAATAGAGTGTTACGGCCATTTACATGTTGAATATGAGCACTTGTGGAGAAGAGGCCCTTAAGACTGTCACCAAGTATTATAACTTTCATAATTGAGCAATTCTTTGATTTCAGATGGGACTATTGCTAAACCAACTGGCCGGTCTAGAAGAAGGCTACTCTCGACGATCTGTCAAAACATCTAAGCTACCAAGGCAAAAATTGACTTTGGATACAGATACAATGGGTTTTATGTACGTAGTAGCTGTGTCCATTTTCAATTCGGTCGTTAAAACATTTATTCGTTTATTGTTGAGGTGAGAGGGCCTCAAAATTTGAATTACTCGTAATTGGATTTATAGATATAAGTTTTTGCTGGAAGCTATTTAACTTGCTCGTTAACAAGCATTGAAGTGCGGGCACAGCGGCATTGTCAAAGGCAGTAGCAACTTGTTCTATGTGGCAAGAGTTTTGCACGATAGCTGTGTTTTTGCACGCATTATTAGCATTGTTTTGTTGTTAATGTTCAACTCCCGCGTCAGTTATAATTTCTATTAGTACCAGTCAAGCCTTGCCCACTGTCCATCGCCAAACACCATTTGGCAAATGGAAATCATCAATTGAAATCTTGAATTTAGCCCCACTCGCCAAAATGACGACTAGCAACGTACCAACATTCAAAAACTATATATCTGGAACCGTATAAGCTGGAGACAAATGGTTTGCTCCGTGTTACTCAGATTTACAAAGGCTTTACAATTGTGTGTTCTGAAAAAATACTGGAGTTGAAGGAAATTATACAATTTGTAAAAGCATAAAATAGAAAGACGACTCGTCATGCAGAACGTTTTGACTATGTGGTGTGAAATTATAAAGAACTAGCGAGTACTTTCTAACATCTACTGGCAAAATGATGTTTGCTACTGGATTGACATTCGATAGTTGTACCAGGCTTTACATACTGTTTTTCTTGTTTCGCTAATTTTAAGAATTTTTTTTTGATGGTGCCTTCTCTTTATGCAGTAGTATGTTTTGCATTGGGTTTTATGTTATGTGAAATCTCATTCCTTTACGGCAAAAGCAGTCATGGTGTGCAACAGTGATTATGAACATACTACAAAAGAAACCGAACTAGTGTTACAAGTTATAACAATGTTTGTTCACCCTCTTCAGCAACAATTACTGACTTTGAGCACAATTTCAGATCTTTATCCGTTTGTCAGGCTTGATAATACAAGCAAGGCAGTCCGAACTATAAATATGAAGCCAAATTGTTTTTGTGGTTTTTTTTGCCGAAAAATGCCTTAGGTTTAGGGGGCCTCGAAGCTGGAAAATGCCTTTTATTAGAATAAAAATGAAAATGAGCCATTAAGTAAAAGACAAAATAGTCTTGGCAGAAAAAGGCCTCGACAACAAAAAACAAGATTTTTTTTTGTAGCATTTAACACTTAAAACAGGCTTCAAAAACCACGTAGGTAATGCTATCGTGCCGTTTGATTACTAATTTGCAAATCCAACCATTAAGGTGTAAGATCAGTGTTAAATAGCTGATTCCGACGTAACGTACGCCGATTTGGTAGGACGCCATGTTGTCACACTACCATGTTTGTTTCTGATGGGGCCCAGAGTTTCCCCGTCAACAGTGCACATCATAATATTTCGTTTGTTACCGATTGTTGCAAATAATCTACGTTATACTTCATATTGCTACCTTGCAAAGAGTAAACATAGAAACAAATACAAATTAACACTTTTATTACCCCGTCATAATATTATTCTTTTTTTTGGTAAACAGAATGTTCCAGATTTTCGGTGATCTTGAAGATTTAGAAGTGGTTTTGAATAAAACTGCTAATTTAAAGAGAGTCAAAGGCTCTGGGTCTTGTTCTGCTCTAGTTAAACCATTGGCCAACAATGACGAATTGTTTGTTTCGCAAGTATCGTGGAATACTTACCAATCTATGCTGAGAGTACTGAAACGATACAATTTTCAGTATCATTTGACCAGCTCTAAAGGTAAGTGAACTCCCGTAAATTGTCAGGTTTCTCAGTGAAGTTCTAGCATGTAAATTTTAGTTCAGCGAACAAAAGATTTGACTGTAAAATTGTGGTGAAGCACGAATTGCTCTGGATAAATGCTACAGCTTTCAAAGCCAGGAATGACGCCAACAGAGCGATAAGCTTATGAGTGCAAGTACTTAGCATTTCATGCATGGTTCCCTCAAATAATACATTTACAAGACAACGAAAAAACGTAGAGCCCCGTGCAATGTTTGTGAGGAGGGACCCCGAGCAAAGCAGGCAAGTGTCAAGAACAGCTGTGATCCGCTTCCGTATTCGTTTCGCCCTTTTCCCTTCCTCACCTTCCAACCACACAAATACTGGTTTGAATCCCGTGACTATCCTATGCTATACGCCAACACGCAACAACTTTTGACAGTGCAATATTCAGCAAGTAAAATTGTGGTGAACACACAAATTGCTCTAGATAAAAACCATTCCTGACAAAGCCAGACACCGTAACATGAACCTTCCGTAGCATGGTTACTGGGCCCACCAAGAATTTGTTACTCAAAAAATACTAGATATAGAAACAGTGTACAATTGTGTTGGGGCAAATACTACTTTCTGAGATACCAGAGGTCCCGTGTTCAAACCTGACCTCAGCTACCCTGATTTTTTTCGCGTGTCGATAGTGGCACGTAAAATATCCTAGAAATTTCGATTAGAACTTGCTAGAAAAATTGTGCTTCTCGCGTTGTGGTGCGTGCCGTCGGCTGGGAAGCATGTCAAATCTCCAGTGTGTACAATTGGGATGCTTTTGGTCTGATACCGGAACGCCGTGGTACACTCCTCATATACGCCAGGTACGACGCTTATAGAACAAGTGTTGGCAGCAACTTTGGCTAGTTGCTTATTTTAAATAATACATTAGTGAATTTTCAGCACTATTGCCATATATAATTGCTTTGCGAACTCCACATTCAAAAATCACGAAATAGGTAATTTTATGCTAGTTTCTCAATTTATCTTCTCAAAAAGTGTGAAAAACCTGACTGAGACAGCACATGGCAAATGTGCCAAATGAAGTTGAGGATAATGGCATTGCAGTCCACTGCACGGAAACGCTTCGCGAGACTGAGTGGAAGGGGCAGAGACATTAATTTGCTCCAACTCGGTAAGAGATCGATAGCTATTAAAATCCATGAGATAACCAAATTCAACATATGAACATTCAGGGTCCGATACATCCGAATGTGAAGCATTTAGTTGGGAGAGATCTACGACAACGACTAAGCAGTGAATGGAGAATTGTAAGTGAAGCGCTGCCTAACGGAGGCACCTATTGAAGGCAGATTTGAATGCAGATTCCAACAATGAGAAAAGCTGTAGCCAGAAAGAACTTAATAATTCAAGTGCCTGATAAAACGGCAGCCAGCAGTAGCGGAATTAGTGGAATGAATGGTAGAAAATGAGTTTCACAGTAGTCTTGACAACGACGTTTTCTGTAATTTATCTTCTCTTAGCTTTTTACCTTTTGCCGTGCCTTGTGGGCACAGATCTGTAAGCATAGTTTTCAGATTCCAATCTAACTGAATAGGCATCTTTCCAGAAAGCTTTGATTAATATGTTGTAAACCTAAAATATTTTGCTTTATTTTCAGGCAGCCCTGTTGTTCCTGGAAACAAAATGACGTTTTCTTCTTATCCAGGATTGTTGAGCTCTGGTGACGATTTCTACCTTCTTTCATCTGGTCTAGTAAGAATTTTGTTTTAAACTCGAATACTAAAGCTACTTACGAATACGACCAACAAAACAGTGTGTTTAGATGTGTAAATAGGCACCATAGATTTCAGGCTAAAGCGCAAAACCCAAATTTAGGCCTAATCAAAGCCCGACCCTTTACACAATTGTTTTACCTGTAAGTGTTTAGTCTTATCTTGTATTTATGTATATAGTGTATTTACACGACTACAAATAATCCCTTTGCAACATTTTCTAGCTGGAAAGTTACTACATTACACCGTAAAAGTTAATTGCCATGTGGTGGCTGGCCGGTGCTAATCTTGATCTCATTTTATTGTTACTGCTAGCCAGTAACCATTCCTTTCCTTTACTCTTCAGTATATTTTCTCAGAAAACTGATACTGTTATCTTGTTTTCAAGTTCTTGCTCATGCTTGCCCAACCTTTTATGTATCCAGAAGGAATTTTTAACCAACAATAATTGTGATGTGATCAAAATGGTGGGTGGAGAAATGGCTAATAGGGATGTGCGGTAGATTAATTTTAAAATGGAGTCAAGCCGAGTTGAGTATGCAACTGAAGACTCGAGTATCGAGCAGTTTGACTATTTGGTGAGCATAGTTTGCTTGCCAGGTCCTTTTTACTTTTTTAGAATGATAACAAGTAGGATGATGCTTAGGCTAACTATGTGGGTCATTGCACAAATAAGGTTTTCCAGGTTTAAGAATATAATTTACACAATTTTGGAGCCACTGGAAAACTTTTGTCTAAATGACAAATTTCATATAGTGGTATGAATGCCAAAGTTTGTTAAAAAATAATAATAAGGTTACTGTATTGTGTTTTCACTGGATTCAAGTTTTTCAAGTATGGATGCGACCAACGAACTGAGTTCGATTGTAATTTGAACACCCAGCTTGGCAAAATTTTTCGAGTATTGAACACCCCTAATGTAAAGATTTTGTTTGTTATATTTAGGCTACGCTAGAGACAACCATTGGTAATACCAATGCTTCATTGTGGAAGTATGTAACAGCAGAAAACTCCGTCCTGGAATGGATGCGCAGTGTTGTCTCCAATCGACTAGCAACTGATGGCAGCATTTGGACAAAACTGTTTATACAGTACAACAGTGGAACGTAAGTTTTGCAAACATTTCTTCTTAACCATGATCTGGTGCTACCTAAGTGTTTTAATAATAAACAGGACTGTACCGAACTGATCTTGTGCAGCTGATATTAATTGCCGGTCGGAGCCTAATCTGCAGAAATGAGAAATCGGTAAACATTTTTTGAAAAGTTACTGGTTCGGCACCTATTATGAAACCTATTTCCGATCGCCTGTCGTAAAGGCCCTGAATCTCCTTGTAACAACCATGGGCCAAGGCAGTAAATTCGGCAAAAATCGGAAGGCAACTCATATTCTAAGCATATTTCTGTCCAGGAAGGTAGTTTACTCGTGACGAAAAAGTGATCATTCACGTATGTGATCTGGATTCAATCTTCAGTTAATGCGATGCCTTTATTTCCATTTATTCACAAATTATTAGGTCCTCACTCCTCTAAAATTCAACATAATTCGCAGTTACAACTAATTTCTAACCACACAAACCTTCTTAAGGTCATGGCACCATTCCCAATCGGAAATTCCTAAAGTATCTTTTACATGCTACTATCAACATAAGCACGTGCCATCATAGGGCCCTTCTCTTGCTGAAAATGCCAGTCTGTGAGAAAATCATGCTGACTATTAGGCCACCTTGTCCTAAATCCTTCATAACTATAAGACTAGAGTCGATTGCACGCTGAAACAGCAGCAAAACCTCTCAGCTTCCATCCAGGAGAGATTCATCCACATGTCGTGATGTCCACTCTGTCCTGGCGCAAACATCCGTGAAATGGTGGTGTTAATTCATGGGAGCTGTGCTCAATGTGCCACGACACTAAGAACAATTTATCTAATTTGGTGAATTGTTCAGCTTTGCTGATGCATGAAAGAACATAATACTGGAAAACACACAAAATTTCAAAGAGTAGCACTTCAAGTACTGCAAATCTTCGACGTGCTACTGGATGTTTAAATTTGCCTCACACGTCCTTTCGTTTTCATCAGGCTGTTGTTTGGCTGTTTGAACTCTGAAACAACTAAACAACAGCCTGCTTGTTTACACCTGGCAGGTGCGATTTTAAATAACCAAACAACAGCCTGCGGACGACGAATGGGATACAGTGTGGTATTCATTTCAATCCAGTGGTTCGTCGAAAATTCACAGTTCTTGAAGTAAATTGGTAAACGTTGAAATTTTGCATGTATTCCAGTATTACGAGTACACATTTCAAAGTAAATTGACTCACGGCTGCTTCTCTCAAAGTAGGGTTGCACATCCATGAAAGGAATTGGGCAAAATTGCCATCAGTGATTGGTTTGGTAAAATTGTTTGGTATGCCGTTCATTTTTTGACTGATTATCTCGGTATCAGCCAGGCAAGGAAAAAACCTAGTCAGCCAACCCTTAATACTAAAGGCAAAATATTGTGAGGGGCTGATAGGCAAGGAATACTGGCACATAGTAGCCTGGTTACGGATGTCTGGGGTAGCCTCACAAATATCTAGCATCCTCTTGCTTGAATACAATGACTGATTGTAGAATAAGTGTCACATAAGTGAGGGAGGGGGGGGGGTGCAAGCCTTACATAAGGGAAAGCAATGCGCCACACAGGTGTACTATCAGGCCGAAAATTGGCGGGCTTAGTTTCTCGTCCAAAGATATTCTAAAAAGCGTCAAAGTGTAACTTTATAACAAACATCTGTTCCATAGAATCACAAAATGCGCGGGAATCCCTTACACAAATATCGAATCCGCTTTCCTTTCCCAACTAAATCTTATTGTTTGGGTTTTGGCGGCAATCAAGTTTGCCAAGACCCATCCAAGATAGAGGAAAGCCCAAACTTAACCTGTGCATGCTGCATAATTATAGCATGTTGGAGTAAAGCTATAGTTTACTTCTTGCTTCACTTTACGCAAAACATAAATTAAAACAAATTCATTGTGGTTTCTCGAGAGCTTTCGGTGGCTTTGTACTGTCTCCTCCGTCATGCACAAGCCTCGAGTCCACCAAACATGCTATCTGTCCAACAACCACATATTTATTTTTTGCACTTTCCCAGTTGGCTTTTAGTCAGCTAGGCTGGCGGGCGTTGGTGCTGCCATCTTCCTGTGGTATTAGGAAATCTTTACATTTGCTCAGTCTGGTAACTAAGCAGCTCACGTCCTTAACCAGGTATTGAAAAGTATGGAATTCTGGCAGGTTGTCCATACATGGTCAAAAAGTCTTGAATTTTCTCACCATCCTAAATTTCAGCTATATCATATCAGGTAATATTATGATCAAAATATTTTTTACCATAAAATTAACTTAAAAAGCCTTCGTTCTTATTAAAAGGTCTGCTGGAGTTTCACAGTTTAAAAAAGTCAGTTTTCTTTTGAACCATGATTTTGACTAATTTGATTCTTGCTTGGGCAAATTACAATTATTAAATCCATTTTTGGTAGTAAGTGCCAGTTTTTCTTTTCGTTATCGCTCCATGGCGGATCATTGACCATGCAACGTACGTAAACTGGAATTACTGAAAAAATTGTTTGTTGTCCACTGTTCAGGAGGAAAATTGCGCACAATTTCAGAAAGAAAGAATACTATTACCAGTATACCTTGCTAGTGCGGCGAGGAGGGGAAGAATTTTGGGAGGAAGAAATTTTTGCGGGGGAGGGGGGAGAAGAAGTTGCCATGGAGAGCAAAAAGAAGTCGCGGCGGTGCGCCCCCCAGAAAAGAAAAACCCCGCGCGGCACTCGGGTGATGCAGGGCCGGAAGCCGCATATCCAGGGCTATCTCCTGACATGACTGCTGGAGCCTATCGCGGGAATGTTATTTGTGTCGGCGGCCACTTACGGTCCGGCACTTCCTTGTTGATTGTTGCCATCTTGATGGTTTTCGTCGTCGTTTCCATCTTCCGCATGACATTGTGCGTCAATTGGGCGATAAGTCTGTCCTCCTGTCCGGTGTTTTTCAATTTTTGCAGGAGGTACAGATGTATGACAAGATTTAGGTTAGGGGTTTGAATAATATCTCTGTAATGTGTGGTGCAGTGGCAACCCGGACCACTGCACTGACTGAGGTTGGCGCTAATGACCAAGCTGTCGACGCGCCATTAAGCCTCATTCCCCCCCCCCCCCCCCCTTGCCAATTTTTGACAGACTGGGGACGTCTATCTTCATCAGGCACTACTACAAACTTGAAAATGCTTTCTACATTTTCCTCGTCTTTTGAACACTGCATTCCACCGTGTTCAAAAAACGAGGAAACTGTAGAAATCAGTTTACAAGTTTGTAGTAGAGCTTGATGAAGATAGATGTTCCCAGTCCGTCAAGAATTCGCAAGGAATACCGGCAATAGTATTTTTTCTTTCTGAAATTGTGCATAATTTTCCTCCTGAACTTTGTTTTCGTAAAATGAATCTTCAGAGTAAAAACCACTACGGTATTTTCAATTGTTCTTCTGTTAATGTTTTTGTCAATATTCGAGTCATCGGAATCGTGACTCGAATACTAGAATTACGGAGCCTGGAAAATGTAGCAGAGACTGAAAGAAAAACTGGAAAAGGCATTGAATTTGGCTTAGATTAGGAGTTAAAAACCCTGTTGCAAATTCCACACTCAAAACATTTGTAAGAAAGGAAACCTGGAGTTTTGCTCTGCATTGGCTTTTGTTTGCTTGTGAAATAATTTATGCATCCTCCATTTTTACGCTAAACATACATTTATGTAAAATCCAGGAAATGAACGAAATATGCAAAAACCGGTAAACAGCGTAGACAGTGATAATATTCAGACATTTTAAAATATAGTATTACACTCTTATCACCACCAAGAACGTCCAAGAACTGTTATTGCAACGTTCTTGGAGGTGATAAGAGTGTATCCTATATTTTAAAATAAACCAAAGCCATAAAATACCGCTGTTTCTTAAAACTTCCAACTTCATCGAGCCCCAGCGATTGTGAGGCTCCAGTATGGCCGTGCTGATTTGTAGGAAGCATGCGTGATGCCATCTGGTGGGTAAGCCAGGCAAAGCTTTAAAGTTGGTTAAATTTAGGCATAAGAGCATTAAATTAAGCAATTTAAGCTAGTTATAAAGGGAAGTATATTTACATATAGTAAGAATTTGTTTTATTTCTTTTTTTTTTTCTTTTTAGATACAACAATCAATGGATGGTTGTTGATTACAAGCTCTTCACTGCAGGAAAGCCACTAAAAGACAATACACTGTGGGTTGTTGAGCAGCTGCCAAAGTATACTGTTAGAGAGGATAGGACGGACACACTGCGCCATCAAGGCTACTGGCCAAGTTACAATGTTCCGTGAGTAACAATCTCTGGTTTCCTACTCTAAAATATTTTTATACTCACGGGTATAAAACACACGTGTGTTGTTTTGGAAAACAAGTATCGAGATAATATGTGTTAATTTGTTATATTAATGGTGGAAGTCATGGATCCATGAAGACATAATAACGTGGGGGTGTACTGCCGACAAGAAACGGAAAGACGTAAGCCTCGCAACAGCAACCAGTGATCCCTTCTAAAGGAATGGCTCCTAGACATTTAAAATATTCTGATTTTCATTAATGTTAAAATTAACTGCCCATTGTAGGAAAAGAAATTCCAAACAACTTTTGGTATATGCGGCTATGTTAAGATTGGTACATAAACTAGCCACACCCCAAAAAAAAAAAAGCGTAACAAAAAAACAAAATTATTGAAACGCTAGGTAAAATTATAACGTGGTTTCGCATGTGCAGTGTCGTAATTGCTGATCATCCACTACTTTATTATCTTCTTTCCAAAACTATTTCCTTTTTAACGGGCGTATAATGGTGGGAGGTGCAGTTCAACCGTGTACATATAATGAAATTACGGGGTGGTAGGGGTGTCAGTTTCTTCGACAAAATGATTTGAACTGCAGTGAAAGTAACCAATCATTAAGTTGTGCAAATTTAACTTTTTTAAGGCCAGGAACAAAGGTTTCAACGTTTGAACACGTGCAGCTGCAATTATATTTATTGAGCCCAAAAATATGTGCGATCTAGGATTAAAATTAAGTTTGGCATCATAAGTTTATAGAATTACTTGATAAATTAAGCCATTTATGCCACTACTGCAACTATTATACTATTAATGAAGCATGCAACCAGCATGAAAGGCTGATATTGTGAGAATACTTACTATAACAATATATTATTATTATTATTATTATTATTATTATTAGCCAAACAACACTGATTGGCTTGCCGCCCCTTCATGGAGAAACTCGTATGGCAAAAGAATTCTAGCCTACCAAATTGCAAAAATTCTTAACAATATACCGCTGGAGCTGAGGATTCAATTGGAGCCTCGCAACATAAAAAACAAGATTAAACACTGGCTACTAGAAACATACATCTGAAAGAATGACCACGAGTATAAAATCTAATTTTATTATGATCCAGAATTCTGTATTTATGTGCCTCATTAAATTAATAATAATTACTGTTATTAAGATCAAAAAGAACTTTTAAAATTTCAGTAAAATAGACAGTATAGATGAAGTAAATACTTATAAAAATTTATAAATAACGAATGGTTGAAATGTGATGAAATTGTAATACAGATTAATTAGCGTTAAAAACTTATAGAAATGTATGTTGATATATACGTAACTTAAGAAATTGCTCCTTCCCGTTTGACTTTGTTGGTTGAGTGCCAGATATTTTTTTATTCCGATAATTATTCCAATACCAGTACTAGTAATGGATCAGGGACGATACCAGTCGTCCAGTGTCAGTATTAGATCAGCATAGCATACACAAGTCTTGTAGGACTTCGTGCCAGTACTTGTCATACTTGTAGTACTTAAATAAAGTATATATTACTTAGGGATCGACCGATACAGGTTTTTGCCGATCCGATCCGATGCCGATAACTGTCATACCGATCCGATCCGATGCCGATCCGATACCGATATTTAATATTTTTTTACCAAGTAAAATTTATAAACTTGATAAGAACTAAAAAATACAATATTATCCTTGTTACTTCATATAATTGAAAATAAGTTATAATTATCATATTTTTACACTTTTATTGCATTATGTTAAAAAATCGTATTATTATTACACACAATGGATCTATCTGGGTAAAATTTACCAGTGCTTATCCCGTCCGGTTCCTTGTAACTTTTGGCACCTTCTCATACCAGTACCACAAGTAAAAAAAATGAACATATGGACCATATTTAAAGTTAAAGGCCAAAAAAAAAAATAGATAAAACCCATTTATCAGCACTGTAGTACAATGAATTTAACGCCGATTAAAATTCTTCATTACAAACGATTTAAAACTTCTGATGTTAAGTATGAGTATCCTACTTTTGTACTAACTGCATATGCACACTTGCACGAGAGAAAAAACGAAAATCGGAAATTATAAAACTAATCTTTACAGGGGCTGGTCACGCCTTTTAATTTCAAATCAACTGACTAGAGTTTTCAGGCTCTGCTCGTCAAACCCCCATCCCTAAAAAATCAAAATCCTAGTAATTAAAATTAAGGTCTAGCAAAAAATTAATTACGAACGAATGACAAATTAACGCTGGACATTGGAAAAATATTCCTTTGCTTACCTTACTTGTCCCCTCCCCAAACTCACGTCTAACTAAAATAGACCTCCGCTTAGGAAAACGCGATTTAAAATCACCGTAGCCCATCTGGCCAACTACCCAGCACGAAACAACACTTGGGTGTTTGCTTTACCAATCCAAGGCTTTACCATCCACTCTTGAATTTCTAGGAATAAACCTTTTTGCTGCAATATCTTTAATTGGTAATCCATATATGCTATTTCATTCAGATCCACTTGAAACTAGTTTTAAATAGATCATAGTTGCTCGGATAAACTGACTACGTCGAAGAAACCGGATGTTTACAAAATGCTCTTTAAAAGTTGATACCCGAAAGGTGCACCTACTACCAGTAAAATGGAGGATACAGTTGAATAATTTTAACAGTAGTAAAAACACAGCATTCGAGTAAATACTTGGATATTGTTATACTATAGTAGTGATAAAGTATTTTTAAAAAAGTAATAATTTTAAATTTGATGAAACTATTTTTTTTAATGGCCTAATTTGCATTACTTTTTCCCGGTTGTCCTCGCATCGAGCACCCTGCCGACACCAGCTAAGACAAAAGACAACACACTCCGTAGCAAATAATTAAAACTTTTCGCGTTACCGCATTTTTTATGGATTTGTATTTCTAAAAAAAATTACAATTTTGGCATAATATATTTTTAAAACCTTTTAAAAAATCACAATCCGCTTATTCACTGTCCAGGATTTCTGCTTAGTACGTTTTCTGTTGGCCCTTGTGACTGAGCTCCACAACAAAGAAATCTTGCAAGGATCGGAACTTACGTACTAAAGCTTCTACAATCATCGATTTCTTTAATAACAAAAGGTAAACGAGATAGCAAATATAAGTTTATGTACTTTTACGTTAAATATTTAATAAAAGTAACTAAGATACACAATGTTCAGAATTAACCAAATTTTGGCTGGTTTGGCACGTGCTCCGGTAGGACCAGCTGCTGCTTGGTTCCCGTCGATCGCTAGACGACTTAAACGCAATGCACTAGACATTAGTATTAGTATTTACAAGAATTTATAAATTCTTGGTATTGAGAGGTGACAAGCCTTTGTTAGTTAATCTGTTAAACCGAAGCAATTTACAAAACTGAAACTCGCGTTTGGCAGTGAAGTAGACATCGGTATCGGACACATAAACCGATCCGATTCCGATCCGATTATCGGAAGAAAAATATCGGCAGATTCCGATACCGATCCGATGATCGGTCGATCCCTAATATTACTATTATAAACAAATACTCAGCGAAAGCTAGAAGCTTGTTGCCAGGGGCGTCGGCACGTGGGGTTATGGAGGGGGGGACCCCCCCTCCAATGTTGGCAAGTTGCACGAAAAGTCGGCAATTTTGAGCCTCGTCGGCAAAAATGTGTTGCTGAAAACCTTTTTTTCCCCAAAAACTACGTTACGGTATAACACGTGCTTGCTTCCAATATAATAGTCGCACATGAGGAAAAAGACGGTATATTAAATTTCTTCAGGCAGCATTATCTCTGACATTTAATGGGTTTGTAACCCACCTACGAGGAAATTATTGTACCCACTTCACCTCCCTCCACACCCTCAAACGCATTCGGCACTTCCCCTATACCAGCGACTACATCCCAACCAAGGGTCATTCAGTCAGTGTGTTCAGTCAGTGTGTTTAAAATACAGAGAGAAACGTTTAATGACGATTACCGAAAAATACAGGAAAGGAGACGCAACAGCGGCACCAAAGTAAGGCTGAAGCTTGCTGGAGCACCTGAAAACCCATTTACAGTGGCCAAAGCTAAGAAAAAGAACAAGAAAAATCGGCAGATTTTGTTGAAGGTTTAAGCAGAGGGAGAAAATGAATTAAATTAATGATGTCGGCAATAATTAAATAAATACACAGTAAGTCATCCTTATACCAGGGATCTGGTGATGGACTGGAGTGCCAGTTCGAATCCGAGGCACGTCACTGGAATGAAACGTAAGTGCATAAAGATGGCTTACTGTACTACATTATTCTATGGTATAATTTTCGCTGATGCTTATTTCCAATTGGCCAACAATAACGGCTAGAGTAGGTAGTACGTGCAATAATTTTTTTACTCGAATGCAACGTAAATTATTTAATCGGCACAATGACCAAAAATTACCGGTCTTACTGAAATCACAACAACTTCTTTAATATTGTTTTCTTTCCCATAATTAACTTGACTATCATTTGCCTTGTAATCCCGTTTTGCCGAATAATATTTTCTTCCAAAATGACGTGCCTTTCTTATGCTGCCGCACTCGCTGCGGCTAAACATATAACATCAGATACCGCATATAATCCAAAACGCCTCCCAATTAGGAAAATTAATACGGATGCAAACCTATTTACGTTGCCTTTTGGACTTATATGTCAGACTGCCTCAGCGGGGTACCGCCCTTGGATTTCAAAGGTCCCGGGTTCGATTCCCTGCTGAGGCAGTCTGTCATATAAGTCTAAAATGCAACGTAAATAGGTTTGCATCCGTATTTATTAAACCAATCTCGAGCCCATTGGCTTTCCGTCCCGTATTTCCCAATTAGGAATGCATCTTTAACTTCTTCAATACTAAATTTTTAAAGAATTGGTTGATTCGGTGAAATGGGGTTCGGCGAATCGGGAATACACTGTGCATGAAGCTTAACCTTTTTATTTGTTGCGAGAAATATAATACAACCAGTTTGTATTCGATTTCTATGTTTAGGTTAGACATCGACTTTTTTTGTTGTTGACACAAACAAGTAATTTGTACTTCGTGTCATAAAAATCAAAATAAAAAATAAAAAGAAAACTTGATACAATTTTTAAATCACTCACTAATGTACCTCTGTTTATTTTTAAAGATTGGATCATTTCACTAGCAGTTTCTTTAAGTGGATGAACTAAATTTTGAACTTAAAGGTGCTTGCTTTTATTAAATTACATCTCTTCAGAACCACGATTTTTTATATTTTTTATTTGGTTTTGGGGTGTTTTGGGTGTTGATTTTATAGTATTCTTGTGAGGTTTAGCTTCGACTGAGTGATCGCGATTGTTGGGACTAGAAGCTTGGCAGCCTTTCTTGTTGAAATGAGAACACTACTCGGCAAAGGAGACACAGTTTGTGCGAACGGTGTGATTCTATCATTTTTCGTTTGAGGTGAAGTAGATCTGTTTCAGCCAGATCTGTCTATAAAAGGCAGCAACCATGAGCTAGGGGCAAAAAAATTCTTATGTTACAGCTTAACCTAACCTAACCCAAACGTCTACGCCCTGGTTACAGGACCACCCACATGTCAAAAGCTCACCCTCAGCACGCGGCATTCCACCTTTGGTGCATGCAATCATTTCGTTGCGTTGTTTTTTTATTATTATTATTATTTGTTATATCCGGTTGTTGAAGTGAAACGAAACTGCAGTCCGCACCCTTCGTAGTGTTAAACCATTTATTGATAGCTAATCTTCGCACTCAGAATAAAATTATGTTAGATCACATACACAAGAAAAAAACGCAAGGAATACAAGAAAAAGGAAAGAAAAACAAAATATAAAGTGTAAAAGTTTGTATCATAATAAACGAAGTTTTTTGGCGCGCTTTTTATAAAATACAGATTTAAAAAAATGTAAAAAAAAAGTCTCCCACTCTTGGTTGGTTTCGTTGATAAAATTTTGTAAAATAAGGCAGACTACTTATTTTTTTATTTGCCCCCAAAAAATATCGCGATAGTAAGGAACGTCACCAATAATGTGTGCAAGAGTAGTAGAAATAGATGGGCACTCGTAACCAGGGTTGAATGATATAGGCACACACATGTCTTATGGGTTGCTATGTTTTCTTATGACTGTTTAGTATTAATGGTCGAGCATGTCAGCCTCTTAATGAAATGAATTAAACAGTTTACAATTGTGCTGGCAGATTTCATAAAATGACCAAAAATGGCTAATGAAATTACGATAAATCAAAAGCTTCCGGGGCTTTGCCTCGGACCCCACTGGGGAAGCTAACAGCGCTCCCCCAGACCACCTAGCTTCTAGGGAAAAGTCGGCACATCTGTCTGATTCCCCCCCTCCAATTTTTGGCCTTCGCTACGCCCCTGCTTGTTGCTGAATACAACAAAAGAATCAATGCTTAAACACAGTGTGATCAAGGCGGCTCTTGAAAGTGTTCACTGTGTTGCAGTTAGTAAAAATGCTTGCAGCAAGGCCATTCCAATCCTTGATGATAGCCACAGAAATATGTTTTTTCTCACTTCTAAATGCCCAGAGGGTTTTCTAAGTTTGAAGGGTGTCCTCTGGTTCTGGATTCAGTCCATCGCTGATAAAGATTCTCTTCTTTGCCTCTGGAAAAAAGCTTAAAAGTGTCAACAAGGGCTCCACACCTCCTTCGGTTAGCCAAAATATTTAAGTTGAGCCTCTTGCAGCATTCAGAGTAGCTTAGCGAGTTGGCGAATCTTATGGTCGCTTGCCGTTGAACTTTCTCTAGTACTTCGACGTCCCTCTGTAGCAATGGAAGCCAGCTCATGTTTGCATATTCTACGATGGGCCTGATAACACTTTTATAAGAAAAGAAAAAAAAGGCAACTGCCCCAAACTTCTCACAAGGCTAGTCTTTAGTTCTGACTGTCTGCCTTGTTAGCCCTTTATTGTGGTTTATTGCTTACTATTCTTTTCTTATCTTAACGTTAATATTTTCAGCACCTATAACTTGATATTAGTACCATGTAAAAGTAAAACACATCAGTTTTCCAGGTGCCGCCACATCACCTAAAAAGCGTCTCCCTAATTATTATTTTTTTTCTGCGAACTTTGCCTGATTTTTTAGTTTTTCCATATACGCTAGTTGATGATTGTAATGTCAAAACTAGCGTGAATGGAAAAACTAAAAAATCGGGCAAAGTTCGCACTGCACCATTGTAGTTGTCTCGTTAAGACCTTTTCATTGGTGCAATAGCCAGATCACTAATTTAAAGCATTGAGCAGCTATTTAAAGAAAACAACGAACTTGTGGCTAGACTGTAATATTCTACTTGTACCGTTAATAAAAAAAAAACTCCTTCCCCTTTGGCTTTGTTGGTTGAGTGCCAGAGATTTTTTTA
Source organism: Lithobius niger (assembly GCA_023313725.1). Classification (NCBI taxonomy): domain Eukaryota; kingdom Metazoa; phylum Arthropoda; class Chilopoda; order Lithobiomorpha; family Lithobiidae; genus Lithobius; species Lithobius niger. The sequence continues at coordinate 60,511 of JAHWFP010107450.1, forward strand.
TTCCGATAATTATTCCGATACCAGTACTAGTAATGGATCAGAGACGATACCACAGTGTCAGTATTAGATCAGCATAGTCCATTTTCATCTATTTTTTGTAACAATACAATATAACTTTTTTGGGGGTGTGTAACAAACCATATTATTTGTTCACGTAAAATCAAAGTTTAGCTTTTCATCTTGAATTTATTTTTTATATTTGTATAAGTGTAAATAAGCACCACCTAATTTCAAACTCAGTTTTGTTGTGATCAAGCTACTTGTATTGGTTTAGTACTTTGCTGTTTGTATGGAATTAAATATCGGTATCAGATCAGTTTTACCAATACACTACTTTCCAGTATCGGTATCGGGTTTAAAAAATGGTATCAAAACAGCCCCAAGAATCGTTAATATTTTTTAAATTTATTTTTGATTGCATTTACCAACGCACACTCTTTCAAAGCTTGCTGATGAAAGAAAGATGAAGTTCTCAAATGTTTGGTAGTATTAATACAAGTATGTTCATCAAGATGTGTGGGAAAGTTGGTTACACAACAAATGTAAGAGCTGATCGATGACTGATATTTTTTTTGTACAAATGCTAACTACAATGTTTGACATTTTGTTGGATAAAAATAGGTTAATTGTTAATAAAAGCTTTTCCTCTCTTTATCTTCAGCTATTTTCCTTTTATTTACAACGCAAGTGGAGCATTTGCAAGTGCGCAACAATTTGGAGATTGGTTTTCATACAACAAAACACCCAGAGCACTCATTTTCAAACGAGACCACGCAAAAGTTACAGATTTGGATTCCATGATGAAACTGATGAGGTAAGATTTGAATAATTATTATAGTGTGTAGCATATATGTAAAGGGACTTATCTTCAAAACGAGATTCCTACCAACATTTGTTAGGGGTGTGCGAGCTGAATAATTTGACTTCGAGTCGATTGAGTCCAATGGTTCAAGTCTCGAATCAAGTTCGAGTTTTTCCAAAACTTCAAATTCAAGCACAAAGTTAACTGCCAAGGTTACGATATAAAATTGTAGGCTGCTCTTCAACCAAGTTCATTGTTAAGTTGTTAAAACATAACAATATAAAATTGTACCAGTGCTTGGTACAGAACACGTGTTGAAATATCCAGTCAACCCTCACTAAGTTTTGATCGTAGGCTAAAAGTATAAATCAAAACTAATAACTCTTTAACACGTAAGAATGCAAGATGCTTTTTTAATTAATTAGTTTTATTGATCGAATTTTGCACACCCCTAATATTTCTTGATACTCCGTATCGAGTATGGTCAGAAGGGTTTGACTTTTGGTTCAGCATTATTGAACAGTGACTATTTGTCATGAACTTTAGCCAAAGTAAAACTACTGAGTCGGCCGATTTATCGGTATTCAAAATATATTATGCGTTACAGCACTGAAGAATATTGGAAAGTTCCTCTTGAATATTCAGTGAAATGTTAAGAAAAGAAGCACAAATTTACAAACAAGCCATGCTCCATTGTTGCCATTTCCAATTCAAAAATCGTGTTGGTATTGTGAATAACTGATCTTTGTATCATGATTCTGGATGCCCCATCTCGCGTCCCAATTGAGAGATTAGTTCAGACATATCGTCTGATCAATACCGTCAAAATTGGCCCCAGAGAGGTTCATGGGTGGTATGTGTTGTCTGAAGAATCGTTTGGGAGCACGAAGGTGGGAGCCTTGTTTGGAATTAGAAGCAATTGGAGAACTGATGTCTTGTCCTAAGAAATAGGGTGTTTAATTTTCCGGTGGTGGTCAGCTATTCCATTAAGTCGATCACCTTTCAGTGCGACCTCCATGTGCTCTCGAACCCCGATGAAGCTACCCCTTCGCTCCGATGTATACTGAGTCGCACTCTAGACATGCACACGATAATGATTCCTGTGTGCCCGGGAGGTGTTGAGGTGGACACTGAGCGCGGTCAGGGTCTCCGTTGATGACGGTTAAGTATGCATCGGTGAGATGAAGAGACAGGCAGCTTCATGTCAGGATTCGAGAACACGTGGGAGGCACAATGAAAGGTGATCATCTTAATGGAGTAGCCCAGCTACACCAGAAAACGAAACACTGTATTTCCTGGGACAAAACATCAGTTCTCCCATTTTTATGCTCTCGAGTTCCTGGCACTAAAACGATTCTCTTAGATAACATATACCACTCATGAACCTCTTTGGGACCATTTATGACGGCATTGATCAGACAGTATGTCCTGAATTAACCTCCCAATTTGATGCGAGGCGGTGCAACCAAAATAGTGGTACAAAGGTCAGTGGTGCATCCAAGATAGTGGTATAAAGGTCACTGGTGCATCCAAAATAGAGGTATAAAGGTCAGTGGTGCACAACTCTGCTGCAGAACAGCACGATTTTTGAATTGAGAAACTGCAGCATTCAGTCCTTAATGTTTCACCGTAAATTCAAGAGGAACTTTCCAGCGTTCTTCAGTGTGGTAACTTGTAACATAATCTTAGAAGAGTCTGATATTTTCTACTGTGCACGAAGGCTACCGTTTTTTTTTAATTGGGCAAACCTTTAAGCTTATAAAACAATAAACTATAATCCTCACAGTAGACATGTAATAAAAAATACTGCTTATTGCATTTTAAGGATTTTGATATGTGTCTTATGGTTTTTTCAGGTATAACGACTACCAACACGACCCCTTCTCAAAGTGCAACTGCACACCACCATACTCTGCTGAAAACGCCATCTCTGCCCGAAGTGACTTAAATCCCAAAAATGGCACATACCCATTTGCAGCACTTGGACACCGTTCGCATGGCGGCATTGACATGAAGGTATGTGTAAAATGGCCCTTTTTTATTTTAAGTGTTGGAATCAGTTAAGCCATTTTGCACACACACACACACACGCTCACACAAAATTCTTTAGGTCATGCCAAAGACTAATGTGTTGTAAGCCCAGAAGCAGAATTTTCTGCCACTGTCTGTGACACCAATTGTCGGAAAAAAATTATCTACAGCTTAACTTTTTTTTTCGTATGGTTACCATATATTTATTGTTTTTTACTGAATAACTTTTCACTGCTTTATCGTATTGATCTGGCTCTTCCGCCAATGGAAAGGTCTCGCCGATGTGATTAAAATGGTGTATTGGAATGTCCAAATAGGTCAAAAATTGACGAAACGGCAGAAATTTGGTCAAAATTTGACTGCGCCTGTGCCAGATCATAGTCGCACATCGCACCCCACTCTGCCTCTGGGGTTGTAAGGATCGTTAATCTTTTGAGCTGTCACCATTTCGAAGCAATTTTAGGATCCAACAGTGGAGGAGCGTAGCAAAATGGCATGTGTATAGGTTCTCTTATAATGCCACCAACACTGTTACTGTACAACTAAACAGACAGGAATTAGGTGTGTACTGGGTGGCCCACAAAAAACTGACGACCCCAATATTTTTGTAGGTGAAATCCAGTGAAAAAAAAAAGTGTAAAATAGGACCATGTTTTCTGGATAGGACGTGTGATTCTGAATTGAATGATGTGGTCCCAAATTCCCCTTTTATCTGCCCCTGTGTAAAAAGTTACGGACAAACTTGGTGGGGGAAGGTACATGGTTCTAGCACTATTCACCTCGTGTAATAAACTTCAGTTATTTGAAGTGAAATGAAAGGGCTTTATTTTCAACTTTCAAATAAAGAGTGTGCACAAAAAGAAAACTTGAAGTCTTTTGAAGCCCGGAGAAACAGTAAAAAAAAAATACCAAAACACACAAATGTAAAATAAGAATATAAAACTGCACAACACTATAAAAATAACGAGTAAAATCGTACAGTTTAAGACAAAAAAATCAAAAAATTAAGTAAAGCAAGTAAAATCATCGACTTACAGAAGAAATGAACGAAGAATGAGCCAAATAAATCGAATGATCGATGACGTGCCAACACAAGTGACCGCAGTAAAGCGACCGATAAAGGCTGACACCAGGGGCATAGGCAGGGGCACAGTGCATGAAAGGAGACCATGTCGGGCATGAATGAGGGATCGATTGTTTACCCTGAAAACCTGTTGTTTCTACTTGCCGGTCAGAAAATATCCACTACCTGTAAATTTATTTGCATTCACAATAATTGACAATAATTAAAGTTATTTGCATTCCCTGAGTGCTCGCTACCCTGGAGGAATCAAAACTTTCTAGATACGCCCAGCTCAGACACCCACCTGCGCATGCGCATGTCCAGCAAGCGCAGGCCCTCTCTAAATGGTGTTACGGCGATAGCCCGCCATCTCTGTTCTCCAGCTACCGCTGCGTCAACATAGCTGCCCTGACCGTCGTCGTTCGTCGTCCATTCGCCGTTCGCAAGACCTGCCGTTTGCCCGCTACATGAAGAAGATCCCGTTCACGTTCGTTCGTTCGCCGATCATCTCTACAAGGAATTGGTTCGTTCGTTCGTTCGCTGGTCATCCCTAGAAGAAGAAAAACTCCCACATTGCACATTGCAACCTACGGTCCCGCTCCCAAATTTTGGGTAGCTTTCGGACTTCCATCGAGTCAAAACTGGACTTCCACCAGAAATTGTCTCTTGTAGCCGTCAATGCCTATGGTAGTATGTTCGGCAGATCGCCTGTTTAACATACTACCCGTCTTGAAGTTTTCCAATGGAGAACCCACATCCTTACGTCCACTTTCTGGTCTTGCTACTCCCTTCACAATGGATCTGGAGAGCAACATCTCATCCTGCTCATCATGATGGCTTTGCAACGTTGCACCCCAAAACTCTGTCATATCTCCACCATCAACCTGAGTAACTGCTGGAAAACCACATCATCGACTGTCCCTTTTCACCTTGGGAATCAGCACATGCTCCTTCTGCCTTTCCCGTGCCTATTTCTCTGGACTAAACACTCACACACGGGTAAAATAAAAACAAAAGGACAAAAGCAAAAATCATACATAAAAAAAGAGCTAAGAATCTGCAAGTGGTGTATATTGTGGCCCTATTGAGGTGACTGAACAGAATTGAACCAGCAATCACTGGGTCATTATTCAAGACAAGACAATGCAGATAAGTAGGTAAGTCTTTACAACTTTTTTATTTCTTCTTTCGGTTCGTGCCCACTTTTTGGTGTTAAAGACAGGCAGTCTCTCTTGTATTGACCGTGTTTGTGGCATCATACATTTTTTTTCCAGGTTTGATACACTACCTTCGGCCCAGCTCTTTTCCCACTTAACTTTCATACTCTGGTTGTCTTTCCGACACTCAAATGGACGTAATTATTTTAAAAGTCGCCATTGATCTATTGTTCCGTTATTATTTGTTAGCGAGAACAGAAATCTTTTGTTTCGAAGTGAAAAAAATAAAATTGTACAGACTTCTAAAAGACTTCACCCCAGGCATAAAGCTCTTAGGAGCGTACCCTCTAAACACAATATCTTTCAGTTTTCTTGACGCGACAAAGGAAGTAGCTAGAACCTTTAGCGAAAGTAGTAAAGGAAGCGAAATCTTTATTCATACCTACCGTAAGTTAGTCAGTCCCCTGTTATAAAATGAGGCAACTAGATTTTCAGTTGAAAATGTCAACCGCCAACCACAGTGTCATTAGATTTTGCATGCTTTGCTATTAGGGTGGAGTGTAAAACTTTTGGGGGGGAGGGGGGATTCCTCATCAGCGGTGTGTGCGAAAGTTGCTCTCGAGCATCCTGTCACACAAAATATTTCATTACTTTGGGGTGATGGTTCAAGGACCTTCAAGTTTAACATTGTACGGCAATGGGCAGAACGGTGAAAAGGCAAAAAACATGATGATTTGACTGTTTCATAGTCTAATTTTTAAGATTATTCTCTTCTGATTGTCTCAAAAGCTATGTTAGCATGCTGTAATTACAAAGAATTTTCTTTTTCTTAAAAACTGGGAATAAATTAGCATCGAAAATTGACCAAAACGACCGTTATATGAGCCGGCATTTGTGGCTCGTATAACTACTACTTACACTATTGCGCAGAGAAAAAAAATTTTCTGGGCAGTTATAACTTCCTTTCTTAGTCTCAAAGTGTTTCAAATGAGATAATGTTACAATTAAATTTAAAACTAGTCAAATCATCATTTTTGCATTTTTTGTCGTTGCATTACTATGTTAAACTTGAAGGCCCTTCGGGCACCTCAAGACATGACCCCAGAGTGATGAATATTTTTGTGTGTGATAGTGATATCCAAGAGCAACCTTTCCAACCCTGCCAATGAGGAATTCCAAAAATTGGTTTCTACACTCCACCCTAATAAATATGCCAACATCTAGCATTGCGACTAAACACCTTCACTGCACCTTAACGTATCATAAGCTTCCTGAGAATATTGAACGTTTCCAGCTAGGGTTTTGTAGGTTCATGGCCTTGATTCTCACAAAGATGTTCGTTCCTTTTAGGCTTACTCCGGATGGGCAACACAACACTAAATATAAATAGTTAAAGAAGAAAAAAAATACTTCATTTACTTTTGATAGTATTTAGTATTGAAAATTATCAGGGTGAACTTGGGGTGCCCAGTTCGTATGTTCACTCCCTCCAAGCCAGGGTTGGCGACGTTTTTGCTTTCAGTCGTCTTTATTTAGGAGCATGACTTCACATCCTGGCTTTGGCCTCGCTATGCATTGTTCTCGTGGTTGGCCAATTAGCGATTGGTGGCTGATCGTGAAATAAGATGAAGTTTTCGAATTAATTTCATCAAAATAAACTTCGTCATCAGTGAATAGGTGCATAATGGTGTTTCGAAAGCTCCGATTCAACTTCGTGATACTATCGGGGCACTTCCAAAGTATTGTAACTGTTAAGGGGGTCTTCCCAACCAGCAGGCCTTGCCTTGCATCACACCATGCTTCCGAGACTTCTGTCCGCACCAGTGATCACTCCGATCCGTAATGGCAACAGTATGGCAATGAATGAGGCTCCGAGCTGGCACCAAAGGCGGCCAGCAGGAAGGAATACTCCATGACTGAACCCTTGGAAGAGTGACCATGATATGTTAGAGAACAGGAATAAATCACTAAACACCCAATTAGTGTCTTACGTAACTGTGAGCGTTGGTCATATACAAGTTCGAAGCGAGCCACAGGCGCAACATTGGCGTCGATCAGCTCACCTCATGGCCCCGAATCAGGTAACGAAGTATAAATCAGCACGGAGTTGTCAGCCAGACGTGAGCTGCATTTTGGCGCCCCAAGAAAAGGGACTGAGCTCCAATTATCTGAAAATTTTTTTTCCACCTCAATTGTACCGAGCCAAGAACTCTTAGTCAAAACCCTTAGGTAGGTAGCCTACTGAAATCCACGCAACACTTGGTCGCCTTTGTTGAATCATCTTTGACGAAGCATCCCGACTTGAATTGCCAATAATTCGAAACAATCCTCTACGGCTTGCAATTTGGTACAGATTCATGAATTATCGGCATAACACTAAAAAAAAAAAATGCTGCACATGTTTTGCAATGATCATTCCATGAGTTCAGTCTACAATTATGCACGGATTACTTGCGGATGCTTTGATGGAATGTTTTTTTGACGACGACCACGTGTTGATTGTCGCTTTGAAATAGCACAGTCAAATGCAATGCTAATGCCGGAATTTTCGATTTGGTGACGGTTCATAGTTCAGAATGCAGGTAAAAGAATTTTGAGCAAATAACATAGTCTCTGTTCTTGGGCGTCACAGTGTTGGGGGGGGGGGGTCACTATGTGGGTTTAGTGATGAGCCAAACGTTAGTGCGGCGCTCTACAACATCGACTGTTCGGGGTCACAAGGTAACCGACATGGCTCTTGGAGATGGCCAGTCGCCGCCCAACTCTCAACACGTACATGAATAGTTCAAAGTCAGTCACACGCCACCAGGATGTGGTTCAAAGGTTTATTCCTACTCTCAAGCATGTTCAACTGGGTTTATGCTGTAGCATTGTTGCTCCTGCAGGTTGTCAACTCATGACTGAGGAGCATCTTGGCATACGCCTGATCAGCCGTGTTGGAGCCAGGCAAGTGTGGGTTGAAGTCCCAGAAGCCAGGGGGCGTGTGTCTCTCGTGGCATGGCCAGCTGGGAGCAAAGGTGCCCGTCACCTAGTGTGTTGATGACCTGTACCTACTCGTACGTCGATGACCTGTTCGTACGTCGGGCAGGCTTACTTGCTAAGTACCATCCATTCGTAATTGGTTTTTCTTTTTTTTGACGCATCTCGAAATTTATTTCAGGAACTTAATCCGGTGCCAAATTTTACCTGGTGAACCCTAGGGGTGTCTTTCTTCGAGCTAGGGTTCAAGACGTGTGTTTGCATTCAGTGCTCTTTTCTTGAGCTCATTTAAAGTGATTTGTCTTTAGCTTCTAAATGTTGTTGCTCTCGTCGTTGACGAGCCTGCGATCAGTGGCTTGTGAGTGGTGTGAAATAGGGGCCTTGTCAGGAAAGTTTGTGAGAGCAGTCACCT
>JAHWFP010107451.1:0-13709 GCA_023313725.1 Lithobius niger
CCAATTAAAAAATAAAATTAAAAAACTTGGTGCCTATTTTTCCGGCGTCAATATGTCCGGGTGCCTAAATGTCAGAGTACCTATTTTGTCCAGTACCTAAATCCGGGTGCCTATGTGTCCGGTTCCTAATTGTCCGGTGCCTATGTGTCCTACATCCGGCGAATCATTGGTCTCGTTTTTGGTGTTTTTACTTAAAGGAACCGATCGCAACCGGATTATCTGCCTCATTGTGGAGGACGATGCGGACAATTTTCCTGGAGAAATCCAGGCGAAACACCCACGATCTTCGACATGCCACAATCGACATGAGTACGAGACACCACAGGACCCTCCCTGTCCCGAATGTGCCAAAAATACCAAAATTCACTGTTAGTTTTTGTTGAAAGCATTGTTCGTAACCTAACAAAGCACCACATAAGCATGCGTGAGCTTGGCCTGCAATAACGTTACACAGCAAAATTCGTAAAAGGATTGCGCGAATGCGTTGTTAAATACATCAAAATAATTGTTTCAATAAAAAACTCAAGTGACTAGCACAAAGCCAATAAAACCGTAGGCATCGTATTAAAAACGAAAAATATTTGCGACGTTAAGAATGACTGGCGGTTTTTTTAATCTATGCGTAAAAGCAAAAGTTGTAACACTTTAAACAGGCTGTATATATACTTACTATAAACGAAGTATTCACACACGCCACGTGCACACCCAGCTTCGATTGTGAATAAATTAATAAACACAAATCGCTGTGAATTATGTAAAAGAAAGGAAAATCAGCCAAACAGCGAAAATCATACACTAGAAATAACGCAGTGGTTTATGAACGTGTCACGTGTTCTGTATTCGAATGCTGTCAGGTTCGCTTTTGATGCGGTCACAATCGATATAAAGGAAAGAGGGAAACAAGCTAACACGTTTTCCTATTCACGTTTTTTTTTCCATTTTCATCACAGGAGTTGTATGAATAGGTTAAGTAAGCTACGGCAAGCGAATGTTAATTTGTACAACACCGTCTTGTATCCAAACACACACACACAAACAGTAACTTTAAAACGCAATGCCTAATACGTTTACTTGTATAAGCAACAAAATAAAATAAACCTCCGTTAAAAAAAGCAATATATTTCACCCTATACCAATACATGAATAAAGAAATGTGCCAGTTATAAATAAATAGGTTATAAGCCAAGCAAAGTGCTGTATTGTGTAATGAAACCAACCAAAAAAGTGGTTGTATATTGAAGCAAGTGTCGTGGGGACTGCGTGCGTGTCACAAGGCTATGCAGTATTATTGTTTTTTTTTAACTGTTTTAAACTTGGATATGATGAAGGTATTGCAAATAAACACCGAAATATTACCAGTCTTGTGTTTGTGCGTCTGTGGCTTTTTTTTACGATATACCAATACATAATTCAAATCGTGGTTCTTTTTCCTGACTCTTGCTAAGTTGATGCTTTCCATACAAATTCTGTCTTTACATCCCACTCCCCCCCCCCCCCCTCTCGGTACCTCAACGACCGGTGGAAATGTCCAAATATCAACTTCCGCCATGGCATTTTGCACCATGACTCATAAGTTCTATCATCAGAATAGGAATTTCGTCCGGCTATTGTTGTTTTGCGGTGCGCGACCGACCAATTCTTCCCCCACCATACAACACCAAGACAGGAAAAACATGGCACTCGTATCTTTGAGGATGATAACATCAAAAAATGGCCGCCACCATTCCGTTCCTTCCTTCCTTGTTGGCAAAACGTGCACGAGGCGGACGCTATCTGGCAAAACAGAAACGAGCTGGAGACTGCAGCCTACAACACCGGATAATGTATTCGGACGATGCTTATCTGAGAATATATAGTTTGTCGAATGAAAATTTATGGCACACCGCCGTGGCAGACTGACTTGTCTTTATGTTTTGCTGTTCTGATGCAGTGCCAAGCTGATCTGTTTAAGATTGCACGAGATTGCGTCAGACGGAATAGAATTTTAAACGGCCTTCCTCCTTTGGAGTGCCGAAGAGGGCCTTGAATTTATTCGCTCACGCTTAAACACCTAATTGAATTTTGATCTACAAAACAATATACGTGTTTACTGAACGGCCTTTATAGCGGGATAATGCCGCTTCAAATACTCCGATCTTAGGATCGGTCCCTAGAAAATTTGGATGGAGAATGCAGGAAAACGTGCTGCTTGAGAAATTTAGCGAAAAATAAAGCATATTCACGAAAATCTCCGTGAAATAAGTATTTCAGTCGAGGCTCGGGAATCTAATTCAGTCCAGAAGAATTTGGGAATATCGCCAGGTCTGCCCCGTAGACTGGACCATGCGACCAAAAAATCGCCTGCGATAAATCCTGTCGTGCTGCTGACCTCAAACACAAAGTGTTAAATTTAAAATAAACTGAGCTAATATCTTTATGATTGTCTGCCAACTCGGGGTTTCCGTCGAAACTAATCTGGAAATCCTGAAACAAGATGCAAATACACAATTAAAACTTAGAAATACCGATGTATCGTAAATAGTTTATGAAGAGCTTATATGTGAATAAATGTAGTGGGCGTAACAATTTGTGATAACTTGAAGGCTAAAAGTTAGTTCCCGATCGGCATTTTTAAATTAAGGAAATGCCTGAAGTTGGCGATTTTTTGAAATAGTTTTCAGTGGTGTACACGTGTCAAAACAATCACTAGGAAATTATTAGCTCTCGTTAATGTAAAAGTTTTTTAGCTACAGATTTAGAGAAAAGCTTCCATAGTAATGATCGAACAAATTAAGATCAACCTTAATAAACAAGGCTTAATAAACAATTCATTTGGTCCCAGACAAATCTCTGCCCTCTGTGCAAATTACACAATTATACGAACACCTGATGCCTATTTCGGTTTCTTTCGTAACGTGTTACTAATATCTTTCATACTTTAGAGCAGGGACGTGCACACGACCCCGAGAGGACAGAGGCAAACTTTTGTGGGAGCCTTTTTTTTATTTTGCTTTTTAACCTCTTTTTACCCCCCTTTGTGGGACTTTAATCATTTCTGCCCCTCTTTGTAGTCCTTTTTTAGCGTTTTTTAGGCTCTTTTATATCAGCGCCCCACCAAAAAAGGGCACTTTTTTCAGAAAAAAAGGGGCACTTTGCCATGAGGGCCGGGGCTAGAGCCCCCCCCCCCTGCTCCCCCAGTGTGCACGTCCCTCTTTAGAGGTAGTGAAGCATTTTTCGGTAAATGTCCAAAACGGATTAGCTAACTAAAATTGAAAAAAAAAAACATTATTACTTTAAAATCACATATCTTTTTGCAGTGTTATATTTACGACTATAAATACAGTGTAGGCTACTTACATTGGGTTGGTACGAATCTGTGCAGCTTCTGCACGCTATTGTAATCGTTTACACATATTAATAAAAGAAAAATGGGAAAAAAAAATATAGATTTTATAACTGCAAAAAAGTGTTGTAGGGCAGGGAACGGCATGAAATACCATCCGTTAACACCGTGTCCTGATCATCATGGTGTTAGCTGGCCAAAAAGTTAAAAACACCTCAGAAAACGGGATAAATTAATAATTTGACAAGCCGCAAAGGATTTTGAAGAGACCACAGAGGATGTCAGAGAGTTCTAAACGAAGCCCACACGGTTGGAAAAAAGTGTTTATATATTTTTCCGGTTAAAAAGGACCAGTATTTAGTTTCAGTAAATGCCCCCGAGTATTGATGTTGTGGCTCAGAAAAAAAATAATTCCCTTTATCTACATTAATTTGGTTATGTAACAGTTAGTATGGAAGGGTAAAGTGAGCCCTGACGCGATACAATGCAAGGGACTCCAAGTGTAGACGCTTTAGACGGAGGAGTAATACTCTACACAGACTCAATCAATTTGATATCCTTGATCGTAGATGGAGACCATGCATGGCTTGCACATTCTACCAATGATTATTACCTTGAAAGTCCAGATGGGAGTCTATGGATTTTTGAGTTTAAACGTTTTATTTGGTAACCCTATTCTTTGGAGATTATGCAATAAAGCTACGGTATATTTTGTGTCAATATTTTATGTCAATTTTTACGAAAGACTAGCCACATCGCTCGCTTTGCTCGCTCCGTTGGCGTCGACTCGCTTTGCTCGGGGATGTTTCTTATTAGCACATACTAACTGACTGATATTTAATGCCAAAAAAAACCTGCACCTCTTTATACCACACGCCATGGCTGTTTGCTGTGACGTGCATATCACGTGACTGGGCCAGTCCAATCAGACGGCCAAACAGTCGTTGTTCTCGTTCGGCATTGGCTAACTCATGGTGACGTCACGGCAAACAGCCATTGCACATGGTTTAAATAAGAGTTAGATGACTCCGTATTTTGTCACAATTTGTCTGCAGTCCGAGACTTGTAATGCCAGTATTCTGCATGTATCTGTTGGATTTACTCTCGAGAATATTCGATGTTGAAACTCGCATACCGATCACCGCCGTTCCACACCAAAATAAATATCAAGCAAATGGTCAGTGTGTGCACCTTTACTAATGCTTCAGCACCTTGACAGTCGAATGACCAAAACGCTTTAGAATATACACTACAGTGAGCCGAATTCAAACTCCGTGCTGTCCACAGCTCGCTGACTTTATCCCGAACTCGATAAATGTGTTAAAATTGTCGTTAAATGTGCGACAATACCGACTTTTCTTTTTTAATATAAAAAAAATTATCAATCCAAAATCGAAGACGAACGAGGTGAATCTTCAAGAGAATTTTCCGATGGTGCACGTGCACCGTTAAACAAATAGCGCAAACCAGCAAAATTCGGTTTTCACTATTTTCAAGTTTAATTTCATTACCAACAAAAAGCAGGATTGACGTAAATGTTCAACTAGCTGTGTTGATACGGAATATAAGGATAAACATTTTATTTAGCGTACTATTTCGTTGTTGTTCTGGTTTTGTATTTAAGCCTAAGCATGAAACGGCGGATGATATATACACACACCTATATAGTGTCCGCGGCCAATCTTGAGTTCTCCGCAGAACGAACATAGATAATCGATTGTACGTTTTCAGTAGCAGAGTGCCTTGTTGATATCCAAGATGGTTACAAAAACAATGGCGGCCATCGATGAAAGCCACCCCATCCAGGAAGACGTAGCCGCTCACAAAATACTTGCAGGACTCAAGATACGCCGCGCACCCAATAACAGTGCTTACACTTATCAGGGAATTTTTCCCTTTTGGGGAAAAAAATGCTCTTCAAATGGAAAAAGTATTAAACAGGAAAAAATGGGTAAATTCTGTGTTTTATATGCAAGTTGCAATTTTCTCTATAGTGGCTCACAATCATCTCTCCATCCAGGCCCACCATTTCCAAACTTCTACTCCAACAAACGCGTGTTAACATTTTAAACCCTTTAAAACCCCATTAGACAATTTGGTTAGTGTTTATTTCTTGTCTATTGCGGGTTTATTAAGGCAAAAATCACAAAAAATTGTGGGAGTACTAATTTTCACAGGTCCATCCATATATCAGTTCTGACAGATACGGCAGAAGGACTGTAGTTCTAATAAAATTACTATAGTCGTTAGAATTTCATTTTCAATAGGTGGTGCTCCTGTGCCATTAACGCGGGCTCATAATTTTTTTCATTAGGAAATGTTAAAAATTAATAGTGGAATGAAAGGAAATTAAATAAGGGAACTAAGAAAGGGGAATTTTCTTTGCACAGGAAAAAAAAAGGGGGTAATTTTGTCTGTACTCGGGGAAATTCTGTAAGTTTGAAGTGGAAAACGACTGCTGTCTTCAATGAGGTGATTCGTAATTCAACAGTATACACGTGTGACCGACAGAAACAATTTCAGCTTTATTTATATATATATATATATTTTTTCCCCCGGAAATATTTCGGAATTTGATGTTGCTCTTCCTTTGATACGTTGTAGTGGATCAGCCAAACTCCATCTGGCTGATCCAATACAATGGATCATTTAACTAGCTAGATGATCATTCCCGTGTTAAATTCCCTGGTAGGAAATCACCAATACAGAGATACAGGTGAACGGCTGGAGTACGATGCGAACTACGTACCTTGGGGTGTAACCAGTGGCGTAGCAACGTTAGGTGGAGCCGGAGACAAATTAGCCCTTGGGCCCCCTCCCACCCTTAATACCCTTGTACAGTATATATACAGGATGGCCCATAAGAAACGCACGAGCTGAAAAATTTCCAAGTTCGTACGGTTTTCTATTTTTTTATTTTATTTTAGTGTAAATAAGGACCACTTCTTCGTACTGCAATCAAGTCATCCCTATTTTCAATTTCACAAAAGGAACCCGCCATGCATGGTCATCGGCTCCATAGACAGACTACACCCCCTTCCGTTCATGGCAGCTTAACGAAAATCAAACTCGCCTCGCTAAAAGCGTCCTGCCGCTTTGGCAAAGGCAAATTACAGCCTGTTTTAAATATTTTTTTTAACTTTCGGGTGGGCCCCTGAGGCCGGGGCCAGCATCCTAGCAACCACGGCTTGGCAGGGCGCTACGTAAGAAAGTATGGTTGGTACCACTGTTAGTCTTGTCGGCATCGTCTTTCATTTGTCAAAGTTCTGGCACTGACAACATGTATTATCACGTGCGTATCAAGACACACGCTAGTGTGTTGCCGCAAATGTAAATTACCGTTACCAAAGAAATTGTGTTCAGGTCCAACTTACGAACAATAAACAAAACGTTAAAAAAAAAAATCTGGTATCCTAAAGAGTCAATTAAGTTGAGAATGGGTTCGGCCTTTCAAAGGACGATTTGAACTAAATAAAATAAATTAAATTAAAACACTACCAAAAATTGGTAAAGAGGCCGCCAGGGTTCGGTGTCTCAGAGAAGTGATATGAAATAAGAATATTGGCAAAATACTTACACAAGCTATTGTTGACGTGGCATATTATTACACATCATTATTTGTAATTACTATTTCAGCCCTTTTGAGGTCGTGCTATATCTCACTATTTCAACCATTTTGGGCTTGTGATGTGTTTAATCACTATATCAACCAGTTGGGATTCGTGATATATTTAATCACTGTTGCAGCCATTTTGGGATTGTAACAATGTTAATCACTATTTTGTGGTCGTGATGCATTTAATCACTATTGCAACCATTTAGGGTGTGACGTTGTTAATCACTATTTTAGCCATTTTATGGCAGTGGCCTATTTAATCACTATTTCACATTTTGGGGCAGCTGTATTTTTACTCACATATTTCAGCCATTTTGGAGCAGTGGTATTTTTAATCACTATTTCAGCCATTTTGGGGTTGACAAAAGCATGTGCGTCTCGTCAAAGTGAAAACACGGGGGTAACGGGTAGCTCATGTCACCTTCCCCCCCCCCCCTCCCACTCCGCAAAGAAGCACAACCAAAATAAAATTTAGTTTTTATTAGCTTGTTCAACATTATATACTCCTCATCATATATTAACAATAATGATAATAATAATAAACAACTATATTGTAATACATGAAAACGTAGGTGATCAACAGTTCAGCACAATGCGAAAAAAAATTGATTGTGCAACAAAGGGAGATGGTTTAGGCGCTGGGCTCTTTACATTGATAGATGAACTTATAACGCAGCATCGGTTGCTGCCGGATGTGGTTGAATGTTTTTTTTTTATTTTTATTGGATGCTTATCACATTCTGGAATCTAGTATTTACATATTCGCGCGCGTATGACGGTGACGTTCTGACAAACATTTTTTTTTCAGCACTTCGTGAGTCACGCGACATAGTTCACGAATAGCGCGACCCCACACGGTGAGGATAAAATTAAAACGCGCCGGTACGAGACAGGCATGCAGTATATATTTGAAAAAACTGCGTTCAAAGGGGAAAAAAATGCAATAATAATGCATTTTATTGTAGTATGTATATACAACGGGAAAGAGTCTTACCACAGTGTCTATTTTGTGTCCTTTTTGGTATACGTTTCTTGTTGGCCGCACGAAAAAGTATTTTAAAATGATAGTTGAATAGCGCCCCCCCACCCCCACAAAAAAATATATGAAAACTAATTTAAATTTTCCTGAGGTAGAACTAAACCGCACGTTGATAACATTAAAAACGTTGTTGCTCAATTTATGTTTAAGTTAATTAAACCATAATAACTGTATACGTGTGTGTTCCAAAGCTATGGACGGGACTAATGAATCTTGCTTTTTCATACCTAAAAGCAAGGGAGTCACATGTTTCAACGAACGAAAACCATGATACATAAATTCAACCAATATACCATATAAGTCTACAGGGCATTATTTTTCGATACTTGCTTTCAACGGTCATGAGAATTCCCTTACCCCATGCCTTACGTTTGGGCCGGGATGTATTAACCTTTAGCTGCGCTTTTAAGGTTTACGTCTGGCCAGTTCTGGATTATACCAGTCCAATGTGGTCTCCGCATTTACTTGAGGATATCAGCAACATTGCGGGGATACAGTATCGTTTTACCAAAATGCTAAGAGTGTTGCAAACCTGCGACACATTGACGGGTGCCAACTTGGAATCCCATGAGTTAAGCGCATGAAAGCCCATTATCCTATATATTATTCGTAACAGTGACTACTTCAAGTTACCAGATTTACTATACTGAAAATCTTTCTCACGGGGAACGTTGTTCAAATTGGTTGTTCAATGCAGGAGCTACGTTAACTTGTAAGTTTTTCTTCGTAAACAAGGTTGTGATGACCTGGGACGGCTTGCCGGCCGTGTGTCTGCTCGGAGAGCACTGTCCTTCTGTCTTTGGCCTATACAAGCTCCACGGTTGATCTCTCCACGTTGGTTTTAACTTACAGGTCTAGCAACAGTGGTATTAGCCATTCCATATTCCTGACGAGCATGTTTGTATAGTGAGCAACGTTATCGTAACTAAACCCAGTAAGACGTCCCCCAGTTCATCTGTTTCGCGCATGCGTGACTCCTTTAAATAGATAAGGGTTGTTTTTATTTTTTCGTCACATTTAATAATTTTTTAGGCAAGCATCTTACAATTTTGATTCTGTGATTTATTAGCATACATAAATTCTGTCTCTTCCTGCAGAATTTATTTCAGAAACTCCGGTCACAAGTGAATTATTGGTAGATTTAGTATGCGGTTGGCAGACAACACACTCTTTGATCAGGTTTCTACTAACTGATATGTATGTGAACCTGCATATACTTAGTTGCACACAGGCAACTTACCCTAACTAAAGAGAAGGGAAACAAACGGATGATGACGGCAAGTAACAAGTGATCATTATGGCAATTGCAGATGCATGTATAAGGTGGTATAGGTCACATGACTATGCGACGATTGGTTAATTCAATATGGATATTGATCAAGTACCCTCAGTATAACCAATCAGGTGCGATCAACATTAATACCAGAATGGTGTAATCAAGGGTGTGTACATACAAGGTGCACACACACATACTAATTAATTGCAAACGCACCACTAACGCTTTTATGCCTCTAAGCAAATGAAATGCGACGTAGAAAGAAACCTTTCAAGAGCAAATTATCGAAAACTAATGAATGGTAGCATTAACGCAGCATCAAGATAGCGTTGTACATTTTTTTTTTTTTTTTACGTGTGGACGTATTATTACATATTTTTTTTATTACATATTTTTTTTTTACGTATTTTTAATTCCGCGTTGGGGTGTCGTTTCCCAACAAGCCAGTTTACTGGAAACCCGGATTCCGATTCTCGCCAACAAATTACCAACGCTTACCTATAAGCGGCACGTAATCGGTGGCGCAAATTTAACAAACGACTGTGAGTGCAGTGGTTCAAAATCTTTCCTAAGTTGCAAGATCATGACTCGGCTACCAGTCTTGGACCCTGATTGCCGTAATAACAGTGGTCAGTGGCCATTTCTCAGCCCCTCGCAATGGACAATGAATGAGATCCACTTACCAAACGGCCACAATCGCCGCCAACAACCAACAAGGAGAAAGCAGTAATGAAAATTTTTCCAAGAAGATAGCCATCCCCATATTACGACTTACCCCCGAATCAGCTCCCGTCTGCAACCCCCACCCCCCTCTCCCCCTACCGCCTCCCATATTTTCCCGCACCACTCCTCGTCCAATTTCTGAACCGTATTCGTGATTTTTTTGGTCAGCCAATCAAAGAGTGGTCATAAATCAAGGTCCTATGGGCGTCGGTAACTTGCCAATGCGCTATAGTTAAGGCGATAGTCCATATGGTCAGCGAATTGCTGATTACCCAGAGAAAGTCGCGGAGGGAGGGAGGGAAGCGTCGGGGGCAGGAAAGATGCGGTTAAGGTTCCGATTCTACGTCTATCTATGATACTTGAGGAAGGACTTAAAGGTGTTGACCGCTTCATTTTCTCAGTTTTAATTTTAATCTGGCAGGTGAATTGTAAATTGGTGGTAAAAACGTGTTCCTATTTTGGGCTATAAAAGCCTAATAGGCCACAGCTGCCAAGGTTTATTAAACTCTTTACAAGAGGTGCCGGGGATAGGCCAAAATGAAATTACTCAGGTTGTAACGCGAGTAACAAAAAAGTAAAAAAAAAAAAAAAACAACAAGTTGCTCATACGTTAGGGGCCACGTTATATTCGCAATTAAAAGAGACTTTTTACTGAGTTAATTTAAGTTTGAATGTAGGATTAAGTTGGAGTAAGATGGTATTAAGATCACTATACGAGAAAACTTATCGGGAATCCTTAAGTTTTATTTTGAACGGTTACCAGAACTTTTGCGTTGTTTGGTTCGTGCTGTCAGTGTATCATTCGTCTATAATATTCAAACAAAAATTTTTTTTTAGCTTTTACGTTTATCGTTAGATTAGTGCATCAGCAATCCAGTTCACTAAAAAAAAAACGAGCATATTTTACCTTTAAAACTCAGTTTCTCACTAAACCATGATAACGGTGACAGAAATGACCTGAGCGCCGCACTTACGTACCCTGTCCGCTATTATCAAATGACGCTTTGCCAGAGCGCCGTTGGATAATGGAAGCACCCGGAATGTTAATTCTTGTCACAACATTAACAATTACAAAAAATAAATAAATAAATAAACCTTTCTAAAAGCGACCGAGAAGGGTAGAAATATTTACCAGAATAATTAGTCCTATTCTTTTTATATATTTTATTTATTATAAATTTTCTTTCTTCCGCCAACATCTTTTGTGTCAGCATCGGCGTCCATCTTGGATGTGCCGGCTCGTTTGTTGTCATGGTGAGTCGCTAATCGGGCTGTTGGATCGCAATGACAAGCTTTCTTTGCAGGTCTGATAACCAAGACACGAGCGACTTAATTAATGGCTGGGATGTTGGAGCAACACAAGTTGGCGGCAAAACAGTCCAGGTAGTAAGAAGATTCCCATCACCCCACGATAAAAAAAAAAAAAAGTATGTGGCGCGTTTGTTAGTTCGTGCATGTATGCTACGCAGCAATGCTATACCTTTTGTTTTACAGGAAAGAGCAAAAAGCGAGAACAGCCTTACCATCTTCTCTTGGAACGAGTATTCAAATATCGATCATTACTGGCTGATGATACAGTTTCAAAATGTTAAAATGTTACCGTGCTGTACCTAACCTATCGCGATCGCTTAAAATCACGTAAACTTTGCACCCTTGAGTGTCGTCGGTTAAAAGCCGACCTTTTTTTGACCATCCAAATTCTACACAACATGTTACCTTTTGACCTGCCGCTGTTTGAACTCAGCCCACTTTCTAAGACTCGTGGGAACCACCTTAAGTTATCACTCCCCCATTTCAAAACAAATCTTCGGAAGTCCTTTGCCATTCGAATCATCCCAGTGTGGAACTCTCTTACTGATGAGATTGTCTCAGCCCCATCGCTTCCATCGTTTAAACATAAATTAACAAAACTAAACCTTAGTGGCTTCTTACATCGTCCTGAACACGCACCTCTAGTTTCGTAAACCTTTTCCCAATTTTATTTGCTGTGTTTCTTTTTTAAGTTAGGATTGCTGTAAGTGGCCTCATTTGAGCCCTTGCATTTCCTTTTCACTTTTATTTGAGTGAATAGATTGCTTTTTTTATTAATATATTATTATTAACCATGCAGTGTCATTTCACACGTAACAATTTTAGCGTGCTGTACCGAAACGTGTAGTCTTAGTCTTATTTCACATGTAGTATGTAGAAAGTTCCTATTTTAGCGTGCTGTTCCCAAGCGTGCGGTGTCATTTCACACGCAGTACATAGAACGTTTCAATTTTAGCATGCTGTACCGAAGCGTGCTGTCTGATTTCACACGTATGCAAAAAGCTTCAATTTTAGCGTTTTAACTGGGACCGCTGTTTTTCGCGGCAGCCTGGCCACGTTTCAAAAAGCAAGGGCAGCACGGCTCGGATACTGTACAGCACGGCACGGTTTGCTTTATTTATGACGTGTGAAATTACGCGTAATCGTTAAACCTATTCATATGGGTAAACGGGAAAAAAAATCCAAAAAAAAAATCCACGGAAAAAAAATCCAGGAATAAAAATCCAGAGAAAAAATCCAGAGCAAATAAAATCCAAACAAAAAATCCAAAGGAAAAAAAATCCAAGATAATTTTTTTTAGCCCAGTATTATTTTTTTTAATGCAAAAACCGGAGGAAGAATATCAATGAAAAAGTGAAAAAAAAAAAAAAACAGTATTGCTGGAGCAGCAGGGCTGGCAAGGACTCATGGAGTCGCTGGCTGCCAGTGGTGTAAAAGTGGACAACAATGAATATTTCCAGGTAAAAAGTATGAGGGGAATAGTGTGGCGAAAATGGTGTGGGGAACGACTTTCATAGCGCTACGGCTAACCACGGACGTTTGTTGGAGTTTTTTTTTCCGTTAGATTTTTTTTCCTGGATTTTTTCCGTGGATTTTTTTTCTTTGGATTTTTTTTCCCTAGATTCATTAATATGACGTCGTGGCTTCTTAACTCGTAGAGACAGCCAGATAGACAAACAGTGGGGAATCGTGGAATCTCAAAAACGGAAATTTGATTAACATATTGAACCTGAGTTTAGAATTTTTTTTTTCGTTTGTTGTTATAGTCTAGGGATTATACCGTCAGTCAGGGATTAGGAATATGCGGTAGCCGGCCTCCCACAATGCATTATTGTGTCCGGTTTGCCGCCTAGAGGCTACATAAGAAAGAGCCCAAGAACGCAGATGGTGTTGGGCCATATACATTAAATTACTGCGCGGTCTTGTCAGAAATTTCATTGAGCTCACACACAACACATAACAGAAAAAAAAAACGGAAAGAAATTCTGTTTCGCACGTCTTTCCATCTGTCTATCTGTCAGGAGTGAAGCTTAATTAAGGAGGATCAACCCATTCCGATTTGCCAACCTTCGCACTTTTAAGAGGGGGAGGGGGGAAGCCAGAGCCCCTTCGTGAGTTGGTGTCAAATGGCGATTTCGTGAGCTCTTTCGTGAACTTGTTTCTTGGCTAGTCCGATCGTGAGACACAGACCGTGCATAGGAATTTTTGCGTTTTTTGATCTGAATTCTTTGACCTAAACATGGAATAATCGTGCTTTAACCAGTAAGGTGTCGTGGCTACAGGTGAAGTTCAACGCCTCCGACGTCACCTGAAGTGCGATTGCGTAATCCGCGGCCTTCGCGAAAGATGTCACCGCAATCACGTAGCGCGGAAGGATTTAAGCCTACAATCGAAGCGTCATAGGTAACTGTTACAATTTCTT
>JAHWFP010107451.1:19498-30174 GCA_023313725.1 Lithobius niger
GTCCTGCATCGCTAAACGCACTGTCAAGTACTATATTATTAGCCGTAATGCTGTTGAAGAGGAATTATTCCGCTCATAATTTCAGTACAGTGCCCACCCGTCAAGATGTTGCACTGTGTAACATACGGCGGTGTTGTTGTCGTTATTTCTGCCGACTCACGGTCCGGCCTAGCCCGACCAACAGACCCGGGATTCCTCGGAGCTTACGTGATTGACAGCCGCATACCGTGCGATGCTCAGCCCACCTCCCATACGGCCGGCCGGCCGGCCCGGTGGTTTACTCCTCCCTTTATACGTAAATACTGGACTGCACCGCAGCGTGAAAAGAAGTAGGCTTAGTACTAACTTGTTGTTGTCCTTTTTTGTTGTGGTCCGTGACTAGGTCCGGCCTTTAGTTAAAATTAGTGTTGTGCTTTTGTAAATTTGCGACGACAACAGAGATCTCATGCTCAAGCACCTCAAGCACGCAGCCGGAGGTAATGGGCGTGGAAAAACGTGAAAGAAGCTAGACGGGACGGAAAACGAAACTGATCGACATCTTTTCGTGGACGTAATGGAGGGAGGAGGAGGAGGAGAGGTGGGAGCGGTCGATATAGAGTGACAAATAGTTGAAAGGTATGGTTAATCTTACTTGTCTTGTTACCGTAAGTTTAAAGGGATCATTTTCCGACTTTTTATTATACGTCGTTATTTTGTCGGTGACCCACAATAGGATTAGGCTTAAGTTTGACATGTTTTCATGTCTCAAGGGTTGTTGATTGCATGTGACAAGTCGTGTAGCCATCCGTACGCCATTTTGTTTAAGGTTATTTAACTTGAGTGATGGCGAGTGCTGGCTGGAGGTGATAGCCGATGAAAGACTATAAATATTGTAGGCTTGTTGTATTAGCGTACCCATTTTTAACAGACGTAAACAATGACAGTAATACGATAGATACACATCTACATTCAATATTCAATATTGAATTATTGAAGTTTATCACGCATAAATAAATAAGGAGAGAATTCGTGCTGACTGTTGGCTTATTAATTTTTTCTATCGCCAACTCAGCTTTAATTGCAAATGTGAAAAGTTTTAACAAAAATTGAAAAAGTAGGCCTACATTAATGTTCTCTATACTTGCTCAGAAAGTTATGATTGAAGGTAGTAGGCTACTTCAATAAGGGTACTTCACTCTCAATAAGGTTACTTATTGAAGTAACTATAACTTTATATTTCCGTTAAATACAATAATCTGTGTTCTTAAAATTAGAAATCAATAAAACTTGATTACAGTGGCAGGCTTAAATAAGTACGATTGACCAGAAGCTTAAATATATGATTCATGAGTGCAATATTTATTTTTTACCTGTAAAAACTGCTTAATTTATATTTCTTTTCATAAAGTTTCTTGAATTAAAAACTAACCCAATAAAAATTCATTATATGTTTGCTGTTCGGTCAGATTTAGAACACAAAACAAAAAGTTTTAGGCTACATAAATTCGTAACTCACTTACAAAATAATCAGGAGGAGGCAACAAACAACGTTTTAGCTACGAATGCAGAAGTTGAATATTCCTTTTGTTAATTTAAGCCTAAATCATCATTCAATAACATTGATTTTAGATTTTATCAAATATATTATTGCTTGCTTTATTTTAGCTCGTATTGATCGAAATACTTGAATTAAGTACGTATGGCATCGGAAATGTATTAGTTTAGCTGATGTTGCGTGAAATCTGTGGATTCAGTCGATGCAAATTGTGCAATGGTAGAATTCAATCAGTCATTGTGCAGTGGTAAAATTCAGTCAGTGAAAATTGTGGAATGGCAAAATTGCAAAACCGAGTCCGCAGCTTTAATGTAGAAAACAGTTTTGCTCGCAGCCTATACACAAAAAAATCTAAAACGCGGTATTTTTTTGGTTTCAACTGTCACAGTTGTTATTTTAAAGAAAATAATCATATAGTACGGTTATACTGACTAATAGCTTCCTGTAGTCAAGAGATAAACAAAAGGCGTAGAAGCGTCAAAGTTTTTTTTAAGGGAAACAGTTTTTGGAAAAATCTGCGTTTTTTACAATTTTTTTAATAGCAGATTATCGGTCTTAATACTTTGGTTGTACATGAGCCATGTCATTTAAAGGGCAATTCAGTTGATTCAGTAAGCCTTTTAGTTTCAAAATACTTTTGTAATGCAAAAGAACAATTATCTAAACCGAAACATGAAGCAATTTATTCAATAACAAAAACGAATTACGAATATTCCTTTTCGGTTTCATTGTTTGTCACTATAGCCTAGACGCCTTGTTTTCGAAAGGAGAAAATATTCATTGCCAAAGGCACGCCATAACTCCTGTAAAAAAAAATAGTATACTTTTTCTAAATATTATATAAAATTCTTTATCTAACAGTTTCCACCTTTTTAATATTTTTTTTGTAGTTTAGATTAAAAGCATGTTGCTGTGATAAAATACGTTCATTTGCCCATTTCTGCCTTTTAACTTTAATAAATGTTGTATACTTAATATTTCTTAACTGTGTGCCACTTAAAACTACATTAATTAATTTCTATGTTTGCCACAAAACTAAGACGCCTGATTTCAGCAAGTCCCAAAAAACAAACCTAAAAAAAAAGAAACATACTCGCCAGATAATGAAGGAAATCTTAGCCTTTTTAAACTTAAAGGTGCATTCCTCTCGGTTGGCTTTCCTGGATGGCTCGGATTTGCAACATAAGTTCAGACGTGTGTAAAATGTTGCAAAGGCATTCACTTTCCTATTTCCTCTCGCAAGAAAAGGGATTGCTACGTTCACTCAACCTATGCAAATGTCGCAAAAGCTATTTCGAGCAGGGTGCTGGAAATTAGTGACAGGTATGAAGTTTTAATTTAAAAAAACAATAGTTCACGTCGTCTGGAAAAAAATTGTTAAGGTACTCAAATATTGTTTATTCGTCCTTTGGTATGGGTGAAATTTTGTTGAAGTAAACGGTCAGCATCTGCCAGCTTCGTTAAACCCTAATCCTGAAAGTTATTGCTTATTAATTGTTTTTTGTTTTTTTTAAATTTAATTCCAAGCTTTTATGTTCCGGCATAACATGAAGATTGCTTGCTTTCGATTTTGCGTCACTGGTCGGCTATGGTAATCCTATCCCTCCCTGGTGCATGGCCAGAATTCACTCGAATCTTTTGATATTCTCGTCACAGGCGGCCACGAAAACGCTTATGCTCACGTGTTTATGGCATGTAAACATAGGGACTCTTATGCTCGCCATCTTGAAATAATCTACAAAAAATTCTACAGGATTCGCTCGATTCCTAGACAGCCTTTATTAAACACGTGAGAGTCTGGACTTTTTCATCCTTGTGACAAGCATTCATAATGTTCAGCACTGTTTTAATAATAGTAAAGGGCAAGGGAGGATCCAGAACGAAGTCTAGGATTGGGCCGCAGTATGATTTTTCTACATTTTCGAGCATTTTTTCGTAATTTAACTGCCTTTTTTTCAAGTATTTTGCCAATTTTGCCATGTTTATTTGCCTAGGAAGGGGCCGCTGCCCTCCCCTTGGATCCGCCCTTGGTAAAAGATTTTTGTTTGTGGATATATCCTTTTTCGTCGTAATAATGGCAAAGTTTCGCATAATTGGTAAATTTCGGTAAGTCAATTGTAGCAAATTAATTACGGCCGTGAAGAGTTTCAAACCCTTACCGTTTAACGATTCATATAACTTTAGTGTATTTTTTTGGTGTTGACTTATCTTTACTGTTATCAGTTAGCGAGGGGAAAAAGTAAGCGTTTTTTTAGGATAAAAAAACGTTTTTACCGCCTTGACAATTAATGTGAAGGTGGTGGTGTTAAAATCTCATTCTACTTCATCTCGTCGGTAGATTTCAGTTAGCGTTACGACACCCGTTATTATTGGTGATCCTATTTTTGTTGAATTATCAAAAAGCAACAATACAAATTAAAAAGCAAAAAAAAAAAATGATAGTTTCACTTATTAAGGTTTAACACGTTCATGAAACAAAAACACAACTTTAAAGTGTAAATTTTATCGTAAATGTACGCCGTGTGTGACTGTAAAGTTGTTAGGAACAAACCGGTCTTCATGCTTACGAAGATGTTACCCACAAATTCGTCTTTTTCATTCGCTGTCGCCCCATAACTGTTATTGTAAAAATCAAAGTTTCCAACGTTATTAAACTGTTCCACATTTAAACCTTTTAAACCTGACTTGGTAACACATTGAAATATCTAACAAAACAATTTTGGAATATCGGAGAGATTTTCTGGGGAAAAACTAGTAATACACAACCAATCGTCGACTATAGAAAGATGATTTAACAAACACAAATGCATTTTACTAATCGATACACTTATTAAATATAAGTTTAATTTTCACGCAACCTTAAAAGGATTTATAACAGATCAATGTATACGCTACTGGATAGTGAATTAACTATTAAACGCTGATATGCCCCTTAAATAATTACGTGGGTTAGTATGGTTACTATAGGCTGTACGAATTCCAGAATTAGGGCGCGTTTAGGCGACGAGAGCTCCTCGCTCGCCGAACGCTATTTGCTAGTCAACCGTTATTGATTTACGATTATTTTCCAATTTGAACTGAATGAATGCTGCAATATACATAAATTAAATATATTGTAAATGACAACAAGGATAAAGAAATAAATGCAACAGAAATTGTAACCATGCTACAACATTGTTCTCAATTCTCGTTATTACCAAAATTTGCTATTCTCGCACAAATAACAGCTTCTGGTAGTATCAGACGATGGTAGAATAAATGGATGGTAGAATAAGCGAGAATTCGAAATCCAACACGGCGAGAATTAAAGGGTTATCGAATCGGGAAAACAAACCATCGAATGCCGGCATTCAGAAACCAGTCTGTCATCTTGTACTGCAGAAAAAAAGTTTTCTTATTGTCATGAATTGACGCCGTCATGCCGCACGTGTCGTATTTCGTGTCGCGAGGCGTGAGGAGAAGCTCTGCGTCCGCGTCGCTGCCATGGTTACGACGAATAGACAACTCGAAAGCCGCATGCTCCGGTAAAGGCGAGAAGCAGCCAGCAGATTTAGTATTAACTAAGTAAAGGCTAGTGGGCGAGAAAATTGACGTTGCATAAACGCGCCCTTAGTAAACCATTAGATCGCAGTGGTCCGTTTCGCTGGGAAAAAAAAATGTTTTAAATAAAAATACATCCACAACACCTAATATGTTTATCAGATGTATTCAAGATAAAAAGAAAACGGAAATGTTTGGGCTATAGCCTATAAGTGACTTTTTCAAATGGTAAAGTTGTCATTAAACGAAGAGGGACAGTTTTGTGGGAAAGTTGCAGGTTCTTTTACGTGTTTCACTCGACATGAATGCGGATGCATTTACACGACCATTATTCCCATTTTCTCGAATGCACCATGGGATATCTAGAACACGAGTTAATCGAGCTAATCAACAAACAAACTAACTAACTAATCATTCGACCCCCTCCCCTTCCTCGCCTCCTTTCCCCAGTTTGAAATAAAGATGGGACAGTGACAAAAAAAAACCACAGTATTTTAATTTTTTATGCAGGCTAGGGCTGCTGTCATTGCGATCGTCACGTTGAGATCCGCGAGAAGTGGTGGCTTTTGCGGCAAGTTGGCCTTTTATTTTCACAATTTTGCACTGATTTGGTTCAAATTTACGAGGGGGGGGGGAATTGAGGCTTAATGGCGCGTTGACAGCCAGGTCATTAGTGCCAAGCAAATTTACGGCCAAGGGAGCTACGATGCTAGAATGAAACTATTTTTACGATGAAATTTCTACACCTCAAATATTTCAGGGTCGTGGGGAGAGTGGAGGGGGGGGGGGGGCAAAATTTGAGGTAGCGCGCTGGGCAAAAATCTTATAACTGGAGAGGTAAAGCATTTCCACGTAGAGCACTGGGCGGAACAAACCATCTTGGTTTCTGCACAGTAAAATACTAGAAAATAAGTTGATGTAATTATGTAGACCATCTGTCGCTTAACAGAGGAAGGGTGCATTTACGCAACAACTCGCATTTGTATTCTCGCAGCAATTACAGAAGCTAGAAATCGTCTGAAATTCCAAAATGGCGGCCTTTTTTTTTTAGCTCTGCCGAGCCCGCAACGAAAACAGTCAATAATGTGAGTTCAGAAGCGACTTGGAAAATTATTTCGTCAAGAGGAATTCTTTATCTTATTGTCACGGATTATAAGACTGCAAGCATTTACTCAAAACATGTTGGATTTAGCTAGTCCAGGTGTAGCATTGTTACCATGGCAACGACACGTTTGCCATCGCGAATTGTGATTAAATTCTAGCTACGAGAATGCAGTGGTAAGACATTGCATAAATGCACCCTAAATGCGATCTCCAGAACTCTTCATATATGCCTATAACGTAACGCGATACTTTCATCGGCACCATCATATTAGCCTATGTTGTTATTGTTATTGGTTATGTTAGCATAGATTAGCTGAATAAGGTCGAATTTCCCATGACTAGCTCTGGAGTTCTGGGACAGAGTGGAGTCTTCTGTTGCTAGATGCAAAACTTTCAATGGGTATAGGTTGTTCGTCTTCCGGAGTCCTCGGAAGTGACGTAAATTTGATATCATTGTTGACCAAGTTTGAGCATGATGTGGTCATCGATGCCATCAATTTTACGTCATTTCCGACGTTTGCTATAAGTGACGAGCAACCCGCCCCGCGTCTCGTAACAAAAGCGCCATCTTTGCAAACTGAACCTGTGTTTCGAATGAAACATTAATAGCGTTTAATTTACACACATTTTGCTTGGTTAGCGTAAATCTTGAAATATAAAACGCTACGATTAAGGAATCGAAGAAATAAACAGTAAATACGTTATCATCGTAAATATTATTATGCAGGCCCGTCAAAACGTAAAGATGAAATGTCGGTAGACACCCAACTTCATTCTTGATTCCTTGTTGCAATAAGCATGGGATTATGCGACCGAAATGTGTATCGAAAATGCCATTAATTCGGTAATTTTACTTTGGTTGAAGTTCATATTACTAACATGCACATACGCAAAACCAAAAATCGTCCCAAGTTCCACTGCTCAGACTTGCAAATTTTCGACTAGACTATCTCTACTGATAGCCTTCTTCAGGCAAGAGTCGTGAGACTTGCGCAACAATCACCCCAACACCCACTACCCTACACCCGCAACTAGAGATAGTCGAAAATTTGCAAGTTTGAGTAGTGGAACTTGGACGATTTTGAATGTCAGTAAAATGAAATGTGTATGCCGGGCCGACCTTCTTTCTTTACGTATTAATCCATTTTACGTCGTTAGTTAAAAGCATGAGCGCTTCGGTTAGAAGGTATACTTATTTAAAAAAAATTAATTACGCTCTTAATAATATTATGTCTCAAGATCAGAGTCTTTCACTGTAAACAAAACGCAAAAGAAGTTGACATAATTTATTTCAATGATTGTTTAATTTAAAACTGGTTTTACTATGTAAAGCTCTGGAATAACTTGTGCCTTATTAGTTTAAAGTCGTTTGCTTGTTTTATTTAAAAAAAAAAAATTTTTAGCTCCTTCACTCAGCTGAAGCAGCTTAATGCTCGACTAAAATTTATTACGATTATTATTATCGTGTGTCTATGTCTGTGTAAACGATGACTATAAAATCCATTATCCGAGTGTCTGTCAAACTTTCCACATTGCGTTATTTGTAGATTTCAGTTAGTAAATAAATAAAAATGATAAAAAGTTTCTGGCGTTTTTGACTTTCAACAGATAAAAGTGTGCCATTCTTAACGGGAAAAGCCTTACTTGAAAAAAATATATGATTATAAATATATGATTTTGGAAATTAAACAAAAAGAAAAGGGCGTGGATATTCATAATGGAGGCGTTTTGGTTAAATTTTTTCATGAATGATCTTTAACTATTAATGAAAGGACGTGACGTGTATGCTTTTGGGCGTCGTTTTATGTTTTGAGTCTATTTCTGATTAAGTTTTCTGAATAGCAATTAACGACATCGAGCTGATGTTCCATAAATTCCTCAAACCCGAAGGACTTTAATATGTGTGAGCCGTGGGATTTTTTAAATTTTTTTTTTAAATTTATGTACAAATTTATGTGAAAAAAAAGCGTAGCATGAGGAGCCCTCGTCAGCTGTGCTAATGCATGGAAAAGCATAGATTAAAATGCGCAAGAAAAAGCAAACTACAAAAAGACACATGTATTAAAGAGAATCAAGAAGATCAAGCGTGGGCGAAAAAAACTCACAGAATTGGTAACAAATTGACAAAAAGAGCACAAATCAGGAATCAAAAGTCCAAAAAGAAAAATTCGGCAGGGCATACCTGCAGTCAAAGGCAATCCATAGCAGTCAAAAACACAACAACTCCTTCCAAACGTCACTCTCAACCAACCAGAGCTTCATTTTTTTTATTATTATTATTAAAAGTTGCATTATGGGCGGGATTCGAACCGGCATTCACTTGGTTGGGAGACGAGGACGCTGACCACCAGGCTGTGCTTGCTCGCTTAGCTCACAAAGCTCGCGGTGGGCCTGGGAACCTACTTTTTGCCCATTTCGTAGATGTCCCTTATAAGGGGCATGCAAGTTATATGTGTGATCTAATTTTTATCACTGAAATCAATGTCCCCCAAAACATATTGCCCAGTTGCATTGAGTTCGAACTTAAATCTACAAATAAAATAGAATGTGCGTGCAAAATTTCATATTAATCGGAGAACGATTTCAAAAATTATCCTGGAGAAGCTTAAAGAGTCAGGGATATTAATACAAATTTCCCTGGTAGGTTTTTTAGCGACGTGCGGCACTAAAAAAAAAATGATTCAGATTGAGTCATATTTGGTGATATTGACTTACAATGACTAAGTTTAACTTAACGCACACTTCCACTGACTCATATAAAAAATAAATAAAAGACCTTTACAATGTCCTGCAATAGACTGTAGACAGCTGTATGACCACGGGATTTTTTTCTCCGAGTTAGTGGTGGTAATTATGTTTGCGCTTCCATTATCAATCTAAGAGAAACTGAGCTGCATGAGGCTATGACCAAAGCTTGTTTGCTTATTATGAGAGCTCCGTTCTTTGTGTGTATATCGTGTACATTGTAGGCGGGGATACATCCCGTGTGACATGTGAAACAAGCCGTATATTATGCATTCATGCTGGACTTTTTGCTACAGATTAACTTGTTTCGGGGTAAAAATGACAAAATGACACGAGACGTCCACCCCATCCGTCATTTTGACGAAGCAAGTCAAACTGTTTTGACGACACGTACACACACATATATATATATATACATATGAAATCCGTCATAGTTTGTCACCGTGATTTGATTTGTTTCAAGTGATATTCACAATCATATGCCACTGGAACACACGACGTAAATTACTCTTTAGGTTTTGTTAAATTTTTGTAAAACTGTGTGTTAATTTGGAAAAACTGCAACGCGAGTTACGGGCGAGTCCACGGAATTGCAGTTGTTGGTATTTCATTAGTCTTAGAAAGGCCGGTCTTCGATATTAAAAAAAGGTTATCAGGACGAGTAAAAAGAGAGTTAAGGGGGGCGGGGGAGGGGGGGTGCTGGTTACAAGTTTACAGATTAAAGTAAAAATTACAAGTAAAACCGGTGTTTACTGTGGTTGTAACGGAATGATTGGAATAATTACTCTAAACTTCTACACGGCAAAGCACACATTTGAATTTTCGCTAAAAAATTACAGTCTTGTCATAACAACAGTCCTGCATCTGCCGTCATCTGCCAGCAGGACTGTTGCCGGTAAGACAGGACTTATTTTTCACCGAAAATTCGAGTGTTGATCATTTTCTTTGTGTAGAAGTTTAGTGGTTTTTGTGTGATTATTCCCACCGTCGATAAACTACACAATTAAAATGCATTAAAAAAATGCTAAAAACGTAAACCTGGTATCAGAAACTGATACGCCTTTCGGAAATGTTCTGGTTTTTGAAATGTTTGCTTTTAATATTTTAAAAGTACGGAAATTTTCAACCAGCTTAAAAAATAAATAAAAATGCAAAAATAATCAAAATTAACAAGACTCTGTTCTTTATACACAGAACTTAATCTGGATTCTAAAAAAAAAAAAAAGTTACACAAAATAACTGACTGGTAAAGGTGAATGGAAAAATAAAACCAAGCATTAAATAATGTAAATTGCATGGAATATTGCAAAGTGCATATTAAGCGATCAGAAACCGAATAAAAAAATGTGCACTTCATCTCTCAGTTACAAACTTTGATTCCGCATAGTAGGTGTTTTGTATACAGTATTATCGCAACGTATGCACAGCTTTAGGCCTATCTCAGCGCCGCGACGCGCCAGTCTCATCCTATAATATTGGGCGTCTCATTTCGATTGCACCGGTGCATTTCCAAGGCTGTATTTTGGAATTTGTCACACGTGCTCAGATCCGTGAAATATAGAGCCCGAGGATCCCGTAATTGTCGCCGATCAGCGCTGGCCTATAATCAAGCCACGACCACGGCGCAATCCATCACTGGGCCCGGCAAGCACCGCAATTATAGCCCGGTCAGCGAGCTGCTCAGAGATGCGGCAATGCTCGGCTCGTCGTCGGCAGAGGAGATGACTGCGTTTCCCGGCACATTCATCACTCG
>JAHWFP010107453.1:0-13138 GCA_023313725.1 Lithobius niger
TAACAAATTTCTCAAACGAACCTATTAACCAAACCTATTAACCGAACCTATTCGGTTGGTGACTAATCGTTGAAAGGCTGAGACAGAGGGGGCGGACACCATCTCCTCACTAAGCAAGTTCCATGGCTCGATCGCTCGAAGAGCGAAGAAGTTTTTTCTGATGTCGGAATGTGGGGTTGCACCAGACAGCTTGAAGGAGTGACCTCTAGTACGAGTTGATGCCGAACAATCAAAGAGAGGAACAACAATAGGGAACAAACCCCTGACGATTTTAAAGGTTAAAGTTAGGTCAGTCCAGAGACGGCGTAGCTCCAAGGGCTGAAGGCCAAGCCGTGTCAAGCGGTCGACATGAGGAACATCGTGGATGCCAGGTTTACTACGTGTAAATTGTCGTTGCACTGCCTCGATACAATCGATATCTTTAAGCAGGAACGGCGACCAAACTGGGCTTGCATACTCAAATAACGGACGAACATAGACTTTGAAAGCCCAAACCAAATTAGCGACTGAAGATTTAGTGAAGCAACGTTTCACGAGTGCCATGCGACGATATGCCAAAGCCGAAATCTTTGCGCAGTGTGATGATGATTTAAGATCCTTGGCCATCCAAACTCCCAGATCTTTTATCATGGTTAAGGAGTCGAGTTAGTGGGAATCCAAATAGTAGTCAAACTCTGGGTTGGAGTCGCCGACGTGCAGGACACCACATTTGCCCTGCGATAATGGAAGTTGCCAAGTCCTGGACCAGTTGAAAATGTTTTCGATGTCTGATTGTAATAGGAATCCTTCCTGGAAAGTGATAATTTTAGAACTTAATTTGATGTCATCAGCAAATTTGTAGCACTGTCTGTCGTCACTGGAGGTTGAAGGCTGTAGGTC
The DNA here is from genome assembly GCA_023313725.1 of Lithobius niger. Classification (NCBI taxonomy): domain Eukaryota; kingdom Metazoa; phylum Arthropoda; class Chilopoda; order Lithobiomorpha; family Lithobiidae; genus Lithobius; species Lithobius niger. The sequence goes on from JAHWFP010107453.1 coordinate 880, forward strand.
ATTTATGTAAATGACAAACAACAGTGGCCCTAAAACGGAGCCCTGTGGACCCCACTTATGACCTGTGAAATCGATGACCTAGTTGGTTCAATGACCACCGATTGTGTCCTATTGGACAAGAAGTCTCCAATCCAAGCCAGCACATTTCCATCAATGCGATTGTAAGACAGCTTAAAAGGTAATTTGGAATGTACCACAGACTCGAAGGCCTTCTTGAAATCGAAATAGATAATGTCCGTTGGTACACCCAGATCAATAGCACTGGTCCAATGATCCAGCGCCAAAAAAAGCTGCAGCGTCGCAGACCGGCCCGGTAAAAAGCCGAACTGGTTTTCGTCCAGTAGATTGTTCTGTAGCAAAAAATGCATTATATTGTCACGCACGATGGTCTCCATGACCTTGCATGGAACCACCGTAAGTGCAATCGGGCGGTAGTTAGCCGGATCAGACGCGTCACCCTTCTTGAAAATCGGCACAATGTTTGCAGTATGCCACAAAGATGGAAGAGTATGTGAGGATAAAGATAGATTAAAAATAATAGTCAATGCTGGTGCCAATGATTTGTGCTGCTAAAAATGACTTGTGAACAAAATTTCATGTTTTTAGCCTAATCTGCACTAATTTGTTGCCCAAGCTTCTGGGACCGGGGCCAGGGGGGGGTGGGGGGGGGGGGGGGCTTTGGACTCTTTGGGGATTTCATGGGGGTCCATGCCTGGTTCGATTTGTACTGCTAATAAAGACTTGTTTACCAAATTTCAAGCTTTTAGGTCGATTTGCAAGACTTTGCTGATCAAGCCTAATTACAGGGAGGTGCTGGGGGCCTTTGGTGAGGGGGAGGGTAAATCAAGGGACTGATTCAATTTGTAGGCTACGATATATCATGTTTCTAATCGTCGGTAGAAAATTTCTACTACCTGTAAATTAAATTGCATTCAGTTCCTGAGTGCTCCTTATGACTTGAGTTTTTTCGCTCTCCTGATCTGGCCAGTGCGCAATCCCACTGCGCATGTGTCACCATGCACAGTCCTCCTATAAAAGCAGACAGCTTGCCCCAGGCGGTCATCTCTTTTCCTCAAGCTCTCGTCGCAAACGTCGCCTGAAGAAGCTCTCCTCTCCGTTCGCCGTTCACCGTTCTTCGTTCATCGTTCGCAGCCCGTTCGGCGTTTGTAGCCCGTTCGTTGTTCGCATACCATTGCCTGGAACTCCGACGCCGCCTGCTGCTGTTCGTCGCTTGCTGTCCGTTCGCCCTTCAACCGCCCGTTCTTCGTTCGTCGTTCGCCGTTCGCCGTTTGCAGCCCGTTCATCGTTCGCACATCTTGCCTAGAACTCCTATGCCTCCTGTTGCCGGTCATCGTGTGCTGCCCGTTCGCCTTTCAACTACACGTTCATCGTTCTTCGTTCGCCGTTCATAGTTTGTCGTTCGTCGTTCCCGTTCGTCGCTCGCATGCCATTACCACAGGCTTCAACGCCATCTTTTCCTGTTCGCCGCTCGTTCATCGTTCGCCTGCTGCCCGTTCGTCGTTCGCCCTAGCCGCTCATCACTCACTGCCCGTTCGTCGATCACCGTGACCGTTCGCCGCCCGCATCATTCATCATCCACAAACACCATCGTTCGCCGGTATACTATGAAATCCTCACCGTCAAGTCCGCTGCCACCGGATCCTAGCATCGTAGTGCTGCCGTCTCCACCCCGACCCACAGCCTCATTGACCATAGATCATTCAGCTTCACCTTTGCCCTGTGACCAGAAGCCTCCAATTAACTTCGGCATCTCTCGTCCCACAGCAACATGATGTCCAACCCTTCGACTTGTCGTCAGCTTCGCATCCTGGACCGACATCGGAACCCTTGTCCATGCAGGAAATTCATAGTCTCATGAACCGTTCCATCAGGGAATTCTCCTACAAGAACCACCCTTCTGCACCGACAGAGAAACATCCTTCAAAGGCCACTTCGTACGTCCATGAATGGATTGCATCCTCTGACATTGAAGCTCGCAAACGGAAACAGCCTTCTGCCCAACCTCCTTCAAAGAAACACCGTCCTAATATTTCCACAGCTGACCTTCGGCAACTTTTATCCAACATCTTCAACACTGAAGACGACCTCTACTCAGCCTCCACTTTACGCCGACAACCTCCGCATCGAGTCAATTTTGCACAACCGCCACTCGACCCTTACGAAGATTCCCTTCAAGCCGAAGACGACCCGACTGCCATCCCCCTGTTTGACCTTCTTAAGGCAGTCGAAGCCATCACCGAACAACCCCGACACTACAAACCAGACACTTCCATCCCCAAGCCAAAGAAAAGGGGTTTTTCGACAGGATTCAGCTATGGCCTCCGGGACAAGAACAAACGTTTAAAAGCAACGATTAGACAGTCCAAGGCCTTGCTCACTACGCTCCTCAGAACTGGAGGCTCCCTCCTGGGCAAAGGCGACCCTCTTGGACGTGAATCCTGGTTATTCAGAGCAACTAGTGATGGCGCTGCCAACCCCCGCCAGTTCGAAAGTTACCAACAATCTGAATTTCTGTCTACCGAAGCCAAAATGGATTTCGGCACTGCCCTCTATATCCCCGTTGCACCGAGGTACCGACAGCCGTGCTTCATGAAAACGACAAGATACTCCACCTAGGCCTTCGCGACAACTCCCAAGCCGACGTCCTCGCCACAGCTATCAACGCACTTTGTGAGACTCCCTCATGAGACCAGTCAAAAGAACATCAAGTTTCTTCATTTTTTCATATCTGAACTTTTCAAGAAAATGTCCTTCGCTTCATATCACTCCTTTAACTGGTTTACCAAGGCACTGTTTAACTCTACCCTCCTACTAAGGGACATCGCCTTAAGCACCACGTCCAACGTCCAATTTCAACACATCCACCAAACACGTCCTCCACAACCAACCTTTTCACGAGATGGACACTCTCTTCAGAGGCCGTATCCCAGCCCTCGCTTCTCAGTGGACATCTCCCGCAAGCCTAAGAAAGTGTTCAAGTCATCAAACAACCAACCTTTACGGAAGCCACCGAGAGCAAACCTCTGATTCCAAGCCACCTCTACACCCTACGACCAACAACCAGTCGTCCCGGGAAAAGAGGAAACTATCTCCCCGTTAAAAACAGTCCTTTCGAGGGAACAACCACAACAACCCACGCAGTAACAACAAGATCAGAACGAGCTCCCACCCGACAATCGTAGCAAGTACTACTCTGCCTCCAGCCTCAAATCCTTTCACCGCAAGTGACTATGCCCATGCTCTCCCCGTAAGCGGCAGAATCAGTCACTTCAAACCAGCATGGCACCGGATAACAAACGACGGGTAATCCTCTCAATTGTATCCCATGGCTTTCAGCCATCCTTCAACTCAAAACCCCCCCATGGCATCCACCGCTCCCTGGGAGCTAGCAACCAAGACCTCACCCGCGCTCTCCGAAGAAGTGACCACCCTTCTGGCCAAAAACGCAATCTGCCTCTGCCCTGGCCATTCAAAACCTGGCTCCTACAGCTCCATCTCTCTGAGACTGAAGAAGTCCGGTGGGGAGAGAATGATTTTCAACCTAAAACCGCTAAATCGCTACATGAACAACGACATTCGCCTCTCCCTCAAACCACAGGAATGGACAATCTCGATCGACCTCGAAGATGCATACCTCCATATCCCCCTACACAACAAGTACCTCCACTACTTCCGTTTCATCTATCAGGAGAAGATCTTCGAATTCCAAACCCTTCCGTTCGGCCTCAACGCTGCTCCACGCATATTCACGCTTGTCATGAAGCCTATCCTGAGTCACCTTCACCGTCAACAAGTAGGAGCCAACGCCTTCCTCGACGACTGGCTCCTAAACAACATCTGTCTCAACCAACTCCAGCAAGACCATTCGGCTCCTTCACAGCCTAGGTCTCAATTCAACTGGAAGAAATCGCAACTCCAACACGCACAAACCTTCATCTTCCTCGGCGTAGAGTTCAACCTTACGAACGCTACCGTCACATCATCAACGGACAGGAAAACCAACCTACTAGATCATTTCCTCTCTTTTTCCCAGTCGGCAACTCACTCTCTAACATCCCTGAACTCCCTCATAGGCAAAATGGACTCAATGGCCGACCTACTTCCCTACGGGCGCTGGATGACTCAACCGCTCCACCACTTCCGCATTGACCATTGGAGCAACCATCTTCAATCATCCGAGATACAGATGCCATCTGACCCCCATTTCCATGGGAATGTCTTCACTGTGGATGAATGCCGCAAACCTGTCCAGGACTATGCCTTTTCACGAACCTCCTCCCGATCTCCTACCCCTAACCGATGCATCCCAAATGGGATGGGGAGCTCACGTAATGGACGAGGTAAACGGGACCTGGCCTCCCAACACAACCGAGCACATCAACATCCTCGAACTGAAAGCAATCCACAATGCTCTTCTCCACTTCCGTCACCTTGTAACAGGCAAGATCATCCAAGTCCAAGCCGACAACTTCACCGCAGTCGCCTACATAACATAAGGAAAGAAGGAGGAACACGTTCTCGGATCCATCAGATCAGATCATCAGATCACCTCCGAAATATTCAATCTATGCTTGGAACTCAACACAACTCTCCAACCACTCCACATCCCAGGCAACCGCAACGTGATAGCCGACGCACTATCACGGAAGAAACCACCATCAGGGGAATGGTCCCTCAAGACATCAATTTGTGAATCTCTCTTCATCATCTGGGGGAAACCCATGATCGACCTCTTCGCCACGAGGCACAATGCCAAACTTCCCCAATTCGTCAGCCCAATTCCGGACGACCTAGCTTGTTTAGTCGATGCTCTAACCTACCCATGGGAGAACCTGTATGCCTACCTGTTCCCTCCATTCAAGCTTCCCCCAACCGTTCTAACGAAAATCGAACAGATGCAGGGACTGTTTCTTCTCATCGCACCGAACTGGCCGGCAGCCCCCTGGTTCCCTCGCCTGCTCAACCTTCTTGTAGACACGCCAAGAGAACTACCAAACCCTCCGGATCTCTTATCCCAACAGAAGGGAACCAAGTTCTATCCGAACTCCAGCATCTTACATCTGCACGTGTGGCTACTATCATCCAACTCATCAAGGAGGCTGGAATTTTTGTAGAACAAGCCACTCGCATTGCCAGCAAGGTCCTATGGGACTCCAACAAAATGTACAACAGCAGCTGGCAACGATGGTTTCATTGGTGTAAGCAGAAAAAGGTTAATCCAAACAATCCCCCTATTCAAGACCTCCTAGTTTTCTTCACTGATCTCTTCAAGGACAAATTAAAAGGCTCAACCATTCTGCTCTACCGCTCCGCCCTAAACACTGTCTTCAAGGTTGCCGGAAACAGACACCTCCTTGAAGATTACCGCATTTCATCTCTTTTAAAATCCTTCGAAATTGAAAGACCATCAACCCATCATGACTTCCCAAAATGAGCCCTCCCTCTGGTCTTGAACTCTCTGACCAAAGATCCAAACCTGTCACATCAACCACCTCACAAGAAAGACAGTTTTTCTCATCTCTCTGGCAGCAAGTCTCCGCAGCAGCGAAATGCAAGCACTGTCGAACGACCCTGCTCACTGTTTTTTTTTCAACAATTACAAATTCATCCATCTGAGGCCCCGACCTGACTTTCGAGCCAAAACTCAGAAACCATGTAAACTGTCCAAACCCATTATCATCCCGGCCCTCACTAACATATATAATGAAGAACCTGAGCAAACTCTATGTCCCGTCCGTGCATTGCGATACTACATTAAACGCACAACTGACCCCGTATGTCGAAGAGGACGCACTCAACCCTTCCTTCCCTTCACCAAAGGAACGAATGTAACTTCTGCTGCAATGATCGCCAATTGGATCAAAACTGTTATCAACAGGGCATACGACGATGCGAACATCAGCTGCATCAACAGCAACATCAAGGCAACAGCACACGAACTCCGGGCACTTTCAACTTCATGGGCTTTTCACAACCAAGTCTCCATCGCTGAAATTCTACAAGCCACATCATGGAGAAGTCAAACTGTCTTCACAAGTCATTATCTCAGAGACATGTCAAGACATGAAGATGGGCTATATCATCTGGGATCAATCATAACAGCCAGATGCATAACAGCCTTAAGCACTAACACAGAAACGAAGACCTCCAGAAGACGGAAGCAAGACCTCCCACTTCAAGGCCTCTAGAAGACGGAAGCAAGACCCCCATCTCTAAAAACAACGGCCCTTTTTAGAGCCACCATATCCTACTAAAGAGATCCAAATTCCTGTTTCTGTTTTATTTTTCAATAAAGTGCGAAGTTTTGTTAAACATTTTGGGGGAGCCAGTCCGCAACCCGGGGTAACTCGCCATGGTGGTGCCCGCCACCTATATTGACGAGGTGTGACTGTAAATGCAATTTAATTTACAGGTAGTTGAAATTTTCTACCGACGATTAGAAACCTAAATTGGGGGGGGGGGGGGTTAAAATTGGTTTCTATCGTCTATACGAAAATTTATACTACCTGTAAATACCCACCCTACCTCCCCTCTTGAGCCACCATCATGGTTGACATATGTAGAAGAAAAGAGATGGCCGCCTGGGGCGAGCTGTCTACTTTTATAGAAGGACTGCGCATGGTGACACATGCACAGTGGGGTTGCGCACTGACCGGATCAGGAGAGCGAAAAACCTCAAGTCATAAAGAGCACTCAGGAACTGAATGCAATTTAATTTACAGGTAGTATAAATTTTCGTAAAGACGATAGAAACCAATTTTAACCCCCTCAAAAATTTAGGTTTTTAGCTTGATCTGTAAGAATTTTTTACCCAAGCATTAGGGAGGTGGCACAGAGGGTGCTGGGGAAAGTAGGAGGGGGCAGCGCTGGGGGCTCATAGGGATATTTAATGGGGGGGGGGGGTGTCCATAGCTGGTTCGATTGGTACACAAGAAAGACTTGTGTACCAAATTTCATACTTTTAGCTGGATTTGCAAGGAGTTGTGTACTCAACCAAATGATTTCCACCAGCAAAAATAGATCACGGTTTAAGCTTGGTAATTTAGGTATTATCATGGTTGCTCCTAAGTACCCAACCTTGGGGCAGTGTGCAGAAACCATGGTTACCATGGGCAAAAATATATCATGGTTTAAGCTTGGTAATTTAGGTATTATCATGGTTGCACCTAAGTACCCAACCTTGGGGCAGTGTTATCATGGTTCAACCTGCGTATTTTTTTTGTAAACCATGGTAACCATGGTTTAACTAACCGAAAGTGATTTCGGTCACCCTTGGATGAAAGCATGGTTACAAAAAAGAATGTTATGCAGCATAATATTACTATGGTATTACCAACGTTCAAGAATTTTAAAATCATCACGATCCAGATTGGAAGCGTAATCTCCCATGGTTTCTCAACCTAGATCAATCCATGGTAAGAACCATAATTAGATTATGGTTACATCTACATAAAACCAATATTAATTCATGGTTAATTTTTACATATAAACTGTAGTTGGCCTTTGTTAATACAGTTATCTAAGGTAAATATAAAAAGGGTTTACGTGTGGAGGAAAAACACCCAACCTCAGTAACCATGGTTTCTGCACCATGATTAGATCATGGTTCATTACCATAATTACACGAGGGTTTAACACTCATAAAACCAAAATTAAATGAGGCAACAAAACTTGAATCCATAATATACCTTGGTTGGGCTACCAACATATAATCGTCGTTACACCATAGTTAATCACATGATTAAGTAGTAGATATCCGTGAGCTGTTGTCGATTTAACGGTTATAATTGCTCGCGAGCGAGAAACGGCTAGTCCACTATAGAGGGGGTGGAGGGAGTCACGAGTGGGCGAAGCCCACGAGTCCCCGAGATAGTGGACTAGCCGTTCGAGCTCAAGAGCAATTATAACCGTTAAATGGACAATGGCTCACGGATATGTATTTTAATGCTAAGGTGTGACGTCAAGCCAACATCTAGTTATTTGAGATTTAAAAAAAAATTTATTTGAAAATTTTATTTGTGAAACATGACGTAAATTCCTGAACTCAAACTTCCGGTTTAAACTTCCTGTCTACGAAATTCTCACGTACGCGAGGACGTCCCTATATCCAGTCCCAGTCACCGACGTTTGTGTTTAAGGTAAAACCATATTTTTTCTACTTTATTAGTTTAAAAATGACATAGTGTATTAAATGCGCTATTCGCTTGAGTCTCGTAGGTTTTTAGGTGTGTTTTAGAAGGTGTCAGTAGGCTAGTTTTCGTACCGTCCGAACGAAAGGTTGGCGGATTCGGCTATTCATTCATGGATGGGGGTGGGGAGGGGGCTAGCATCGTACGCGAGGTTTTTTTTTTTTTTCGTGTTAGTGCGGAAAATGTCACCAGGTTACAAATGTGCTGTTCACTTGAGTATCGTATGTTTTTAGGTGTATTTAGGTGTGTTTACAAGTGTCGGTAGCCTAGTTTTAGTACTGTCAGAGCGAAAGGTTGGCGGATTGGGCCATTCTTACATGGGTGGGGTTCTAGCATAGTAGCGTACGCGAGGTTTTTTTTTTTTTCGTGTTAGTACGATAAATGTCGCAGGTTGCAAATGTGCTTATTTATGTTGGTTGAATTTGTGCTGTGTACGGTAGTTTTGCAAAGTATGTCACGTGGTAGAGCAGTGGTTGTGTAGAGCGCGAAAAAAGTGTTAGATTATCCAAAAAAGTGTGGGTTATCAACATTAACCCACGGTCACGTGTGTGGGTTTTCATATTTAACCGTATACTTTTAGCATGGGGATGTGTTGGCGTGACGTCACCACCGTGCATTAAACAAAATTAATATACAGTTTAACCATGCGCAAAATAACCCAACCTTGATGTCCATGGTTTCTATACCTTGATTTTATCATGGCTAACTACTATAATTTATACTGCTGTTTTACCATTTTAAAATCAAGATTAGATGAAGTATCGAAATATGAAACCTTAATACATCCTTGGTTGGAAACCTTCATAAAACGTCTGTTATCCCACTCTTGATTACACACTTTAACCAAAACATAAAGAACATTTTGCCGGCCCCCAGCCAGGCCGGCTAAAAATGGTTTCTTTTTTGCCTGAAACATACTTAACCTGATAATTTAGCATTACATTGTCCTCAATTAATATCTTCATGGAGGTTTTTAAGTTGCTTGTAGTCGTCTGCTTGCATGACCCACTGCGCATGCGCAGCCCTCTCTATATAAGCGAGAACGTGGTTGGACTCGGCATACATTTTCCTCTCAATCTGTTAGGGGGTGACTCGAGAGGGGAGGTGGGGCGGGCTTAGGTTAAGTATGTTTTAGGCAAAAAAGAAACCATTTTTAGCCGCCTGGCTGGGGGCCGGCAAAATGTTCTTTCTTTGTTTGCCAAACATATTAACCTGATAATTTAGCATTATCAGTAGACCTCATCAAACGTGGTGGTGGGCACCGATCTGACGGGGTGCCCCGGGGTGCAAGCAGGCTTCCCCGAAAAATGTTTATTGTAGTAAAAATTTGCACTTCGTTCAGAACCGGATGATGAAACAGGAACTTGGACCTCTTTCCTGGGATTTGGACTGTTCTTAAATGAAGGATCTTGCTTCCATCTATGGTTGGCTTGTTTCCATCTGGGATGGCATGCTTCAGCTTCGTTCTGATTGTGCTTAAGGGGGGCTTGACCACAGTCTGGTTGTGCCATTTGGTCCCAGCCGGTGTAGTCCTTTATCTTCTCTTGACATGTTTCTCAGGTAGTGGGAGGTGAATGTCGTTGAGTGACGCTAGGGTGCGGCTTGTAGCATTTCTTCTGTTGGAATGGCGATGGTAATCATCGAGGAGGTTGGTTTTGTCTGTTGCCTTGAATCCTTGGTTTTAGGGCTGAGCGGTAGGCAAGGATCGTTGGGCCTTTGAGTTTGTCGGTGTCGAAAAGGTCCGTGAAGAATCTTAAAGGATTGAGTAGAGAGGGATTGATTGGATTGATTTCCCTTGTGAAAACCCCAATGAAACCAAATGCAGTAGTGGCTGACATACATTCAGTTTGTTGGATCTCTGGTGGCTTTGGAGTGATTGTGGATTTAGGTCAGGCACGGCTGTGACGAGTTGACAGAGGAGAAGACTTCGTTCGTCTTGAGGCTTTTATGTAACGTGGGTTTTTAGACACGAGTGAGACAAGTCGTGATGTTAAGAGTGACGGTTGTTGATATCTACTTCAGACGTGGGGTTAGCCATGATCCAGGCGAGAATTGGGGTGGACTGCCACAGTTGTTTGGGTCTTCATTCGTGGTGTGGGGATGGTCACGGTCGAGACGAGCGGCCTGAGATGAAGGCGTTTTCTGACTTGAGAACTTCACTCATTTCGTGGGTTATAGTCACGAATGAGACGACCGTTGGTGTAAACAGCCGTGGACGACTTAATCTTCACCCGAGAAGTAGGGTCAGTCATGGTCAATCTTCTGGAAGAGGAGAGAGCGTCATCCATTGTGACTGTTTGCTCAGAACATGGGGTTAGCCAGGTTGGAGAGAAGTACCGGTGTGGGATGCTACAAATGTGATGATTTCTGCATGGGACGTGGGGTGAGTCATAGACGAGACAAGGTGTTAGGGGTGAAGATGTCATTGACTTGATTCTTCATTTAAAAGTGTGGCTTTCGCTACGGGTGAGCCGAGAAACAGAGTGGGCGGCAACTGTTGTCTTGTTTTTCTCGAGACGTGAGGACAGCCATGGTTGAGATTAGTAGCTAAAGATGGAGGCGGTCCTGACTTGATTATGTACTCATAACGTGGGTTCTAAACACGAATGAGGCGGGTTTGAGTGTTGACAACGGCTGATGTCTTGATTTTTTCTCGAGACATCGGGTAGCAATAGTCGAGACAGGCACGAAGAGGTGCAAACGGCTTCCGTCTTGGATCTTTATTCGCGACGAGGGTTTTAGCCATGAGTGAGACGAGTGGTAGTAGACGGCAAATGTTGTCTTGATTTTCGCTTGAGATGTGGGGTCGGTCATGGTTGAGACAAGCAGCAAGAGGTTGCAAACGACTTCCGTCTTGGTCCACTCAAACGTGTCTTTTAGCCACGAATGAGACGAGCAGCCGTGGAAAGCAACTGTTGGCTTGATTTTCGTTTGAGACGTGGGTTCAGCCATGGTCGAGGCAAGTAGCGAGAGGTGCAAACGGCTCCTGTCTTGATTCTTGCAAACGTCTTCCGACTTGGATCTTCAGTCAAATGTGGGTTATAGCCACAAGTGAAACGAGCAGTAGTGGATAGCAGCTGTTGACTTGATTTTTGCTCGAGACGTGGGGTCAGTTACGTTTGGGCCAAGTGGCAAGAGGTGTAAACGGCTTCCATCTTGGATCTTCACTCAAACGTTGGTATTAGTCATGAGTGATACGAGCAGTCGTGGGTAGCCGTTGGTGGCGTGGTTTTCACTTGAGACGTGGGATTAGCAATGGACGAGACAAGTTGTGGGGGGTGCAGATGGCTTCCAACTTGACTCCTCACTCAAAACGTGGGTTTAGCCACGAGTGAGATGAGTAATAGTGTGGTCAGTAACCGATGTCTTGGTTTTCGGTCGAGACGTGGGGTCAGCCACGGCCGAGACTAGTAGCAAGAGGTGAAACGGCTTCCGTCTTGCAGTTTCACTCAAAACGTGGGTTTTTTAGCCACGAGTGAGACGAGCAGCAGTGGACAGCAACTGTTGGCTTGATATTCGTTTCAGAAGTGGGGTCAGCCATGGTCGAGACAAGCAGCAAGAGGTGTAAATGGTTTCGTCTTGGTTTGCTCAAAACGTGGGTTGTAGCTATGAATGAGACGAGCAGCAATGGGCAGCAACTGTTGTCTTGATTTTTGCTCGAGATGAGAAGTGCCATGGAGGGCTGATGGCAGTCGCCAAGGTATGTGCTTGTTTTGCATCGTTTGCTTTCCTTAATTGCTTTGCTTGCTTAGCTTTGCTTTGTTTGCTTACTTCGCTTGCTTTGCTTTGCTTGCTTGCTTTGCTTGCTTTGCTTTGCTTGCTTTGCTTGCTAGCTTTGCTGGCTGGGTGAAAATGGCGGAGATTCGCGCCGACAGGGAAGCGAGAGAGCCGGTGACCGATATTAATTGCGTAGCGAGATGTGGCTGCCGGGGGGTGAGTGTCGGTTGCGGCGTGTTTTGGTTGAAGCGCTGCTTGGAGCGAGGCTGTCGGACAGGCCGAAAGGACTGTGTCTTGTTGGAAGAACTGTAGTTGCGTGCGGTGTTTGAGGA
>JAHWFP010107454.1:0-22831 GCA_023313725.1 Lithobius niger
CAATAGAAACCAAAATCAACCAGGCCCTACCCTGGTATTTTGCACTTTTTATGTGCCATGAATACACCCATTATCTATAATTTACTAGCAGACTTCGTTCCTCGGAGGCGGGTGCTAAAGGTGCTGGAGTCCGTGCTGCGAGCAGGCTGCCCCGGAGTACAAGTACCCCGTGAACCGATAGGGGCAGGAATGAGGAGCAGTTAGAGGCCAGCAAAATCCCTGAAAAGGAGCGGATGGTGACCGTGTTCAGGGCCAGGCAAGGAAAAAGATAAGCATGCAAACATGACAAAATTCCCAATACCTGTAAGAGCGGTAATCCAAGGTGATGCTGAAGACGTAGGCCGGTTGGGAGATGTAGCAGAGTACCTTGAAGGAGTTCGGAGTGCACGTATGTCGAAGTACACAACAGGAGGAACGTTCAACGGAACAGTAATGGACGGTGCATGGAAACTCGCCATAGGGTTCGTTGCACAATGTTGCTTCAGGAAGGAGTCCCAGGATAGGCAGGAGGATACCGTTGTCCGAGACGGAACAGATGGAACAGAGAATTTTTTTTATGCTGTTTTAAGAAGATGCTCTCCCCAACCCCATATTTGTGTCATTAGAAAATTTCCGACCAGCATGGTTTTTTGGCCCAAGTACTACGTAACTGTACCTCTTATTTTGAATACGTTCGAACACTTACTTTGAATATTCAAAGCCATTAGAAAAACGGAGCATAACAGATATATTTGACAGATATCAAGATTCCGATATTTTTAGAATTTCATTTTTTCGCTTATTATTTCCTGTTTTAGAATTTACATTCATTCTCATATTTATATTTTAGACATTTTTCACTAACTTTTATAGCCTAGTGATACAAACGATTACGACACAAAAAAATACGAGCTGTAACTCACAAACAACAGTTTACTTGGTGCTTAAGTTGTGAGAAAATTGCATTTTCTTAATAAAAAAAATAGGCTTAGCTTCCTTCTAAGTTAAAATTTTTTAAATAGTTGACTTTAGTTTGAAATTAGGAAACAATATAAAAAAAAAAATGGAAATATTGTAAATCTTGGTACAAATCAAAATTTTTTATCCAACACACGACATCACACTAAAATTCAAAATCAAACAAATACTACCGATTTGCGAATTTTCAATAAACTAATAGATGGAAAAAATAGTCCTGTCTTAATCAGGCTACCATAAGCAGCTTATATACATTATTTACATTGTCCGACATGCATCGCTCGTTAGTTTCATTGCAGCATGTATTTGTTTTTGCTTTTGAATTTGAGAGTGGTTTCGTGTGTTGGAATTTTTCAAATACTCAAAGTATGTTGGTTCGTTTTTTTCAACAAAAATTTGTACATAGGCTACATGCAAAATCCACCCTCACCCCCTCCTCCATTGTGCCAATTAGTTTTGACACTGTATACTGTCGAGTAGGATCATACAGCGAAAAAAGTACTTTTGGAAGGATATGATAAGCCCACTTAAGGGATCCGGTAGAGCGCTGTAAACTCTCCCCAGCTAAGTCTACGAGCATTTTACATTGAAGCATTTTACGTTATTTCTTGCTTCCTGAGTGCACATTTGCAACAATTTTGGGGAGTTTTCTTAATTTTTTTTCTTGTGTGATGATGGCGATTTCATGGAGCATTGTACATACCGGTATACGTTAGCTTTGGTATGTATTTGTATTATACTTGCAGAAATCTATCGACCATTTGCCACTTAGTGATTAAATTGGGCGGGTGGACGACTAATATATTTCCCTAGCAGCAAATTTGGCCTATGAATTAATATAAACAAGGCTGAACTGAACATATTTTCACTTATTGTTGGTGAATTTTTTGTTGTTTCAGTATACCATTTAAAAAGTTTGTCTGGCAGCTTTCCAATGATCCAAATCTATAGCTTCTTGCTCTTACTATTCAAAAGTTGTGACACAAAATGCTACTGTGATAGATCTCTTTTTAAAAAAATGTTACTGGAATTACTTTGAAACTGTTCATTAATGCTCGTACACTTGTTCAAAATTCATTTTAGCACTTTCAAAATGAAGATACCACTAATACCATGCAAATTTCCTACAGAAGTACAGTACTTCTGTCTTAATCAGGCACACGTAAGAATTTGGCACCACAGGATACATTCTGTCCCATTGATGAATATCCAAGAACCATCGAACATATTCCGCATGACATTACTCGTCAGTTGGGCGATAAGTCTGTCCTCCTGTCCGGTGTTTTTCAATTTTTGGAGGAGGTACAGATGTATGACAAGATTTAGATTAGGGGTTTGAATAACATCTCTGTAATGTGTGGTGCAGTGGCAACCCGGACCACTGCACTGTAACTGAGGTTGGCGCTAATGACCAAGTTGTCAACGCGCCATTAAGCCTCAATCCCCCCCCCCATCGAATGTAAATGTTGTACACCTAAGAGACAAATACCTTTATTCCCTGCTTCAGCGCAAGTGCTTGAAAACGAAGAAACAAGACAAGCAAGCGAAGCAATGGATAGGCCACAATGTTTGCCAAGTTCAAAAAACCAGTAATGTCGTAGAAAAGCCAAAATGTGTACCTGATGAAGACAGAAGTACAGTTAAAAAAGGGCAGAGGGTTTTAGCGAGCATTAACCGCACCCGGTCGCCAGAAGTACAGTTAAACCTTGTTATAACAATACCTCTTGTAACAATAATCCAGTTATGACAATGCTACTTTTGAGCCTCTGCAAGCAACAATGCATGCAAAACTGATTGTTTATAACCTGTTATAATGAGTACTTCCAAGGCCCATTATAACAATGTTACAAATTTTCAACAGGTACGGTGAAACCTCTTTATAAAGAGGTTGCACCATACTTGTTGGAAATTTGCAAGGTATTAGTGATATCTTCGTTTTGAAAGTGTACGAAAATGAGTTTTGAATAGTGAATGAGCGACAAATATCTCTTTATTTTCAAGTAGTTTTTGGAAAATATTCACATACTTACAAGTCTGTGTGAATATCCCACAATTTATAAGAAACTTGTGCTTTGAAAGATGCAAGAATAATCACCAAATTGAGCGAGTTGTTTTGTTTTTTGTTTTATTGACGACCCAGGATTTACTTGCCTATGCATGTTATGCTATTATAATAATAATATGTGGTTTGAACACCAGTGAGGGTGTAAAGGAAACGGTAGGGCTGAGAGCCCGTTACACCGATCCATACATTTTAAAACATAAAACATCAGATAAAACAAAACTTGGGTTAGGAAACGTTTCATATCAACTCCCCCAGACGATGACGGAAAGCATCCACAGTAGTCACCGAAACCACATCCACAGGAAGAGAGTTCCATGGTGTGACAACCCTAACTGCAAAAAAAAGATCTTCGGACCTCCAACATGTCTGGCGGTTTCACAAGTTTATACGTATGTCCTCGAGTGTGTTTCATCGTTGATAACTGGAATAAAGGGATATCTATAGGTAGAAATCCCCTTACAATTTTAAAGGTTAGAACAAGATCTGCCTTTAGACGACGTAGTTCAAGGGAGTCGAGTTTAAGACGGTGTAGGCGAGTGGCGTATGGTAGAATTTTGAAGCCCTTCAAGGACCTGGTGAAACGGTGCTGGACCGATTCAAAATGATCAATATCCTTTAAAAGATTTGGAGCCCAAACTTGGCAAGCATACTCAAGCAATGGTCTGACATAAACTTTAAAAGCCCAGAGCAGAATATGCGTGTCACCCGATGAAAAAACGTGTCAGACGATGTATAGGCGATTTAGAGCACTGTTTACAATGTGGTTACAATGCATCGTTTGTTTAAGGGTGGAACAAAATCAGACACCTAAATTTCTCACTGAGGAAACATCTGGTAACACGGTGCGGTCCATACTGTAAGAGTGATATTGGTTTCTGCTTCCAATGTGGAATGACATACATTTTGAATTTGCAATGGGCAATTGCCACTTAATTGACCAGCTATAAATTTCATCAATCTCCCTTTGAAGGAGACTAGCGTTAGTGTCATCTAATATGGGAGAATGAGTGATCAAATCATCAGTAAACTTACTTTGTTCGTAAGTGTTGGAGCTACTAGAAAGATCATTAAGGTAAATTATGAAAAGGAGAGGTCCAAGAACCGATCCTTGGGGCACTCTGCTAATAACGTTCAACGAGGTTGATGGTGAGTCTTCCACCATGACGAATTGGGTTCTATTCGACAGAAAGGCTTTTAGCCACCTCAAAAGCATTCCCCAAAACCAGATTGATCGAGTTTCATTAATAATTTACGGTGGACAACCGACTCGAATGCCTTCTTAAAATCAAAAAGAATCACATCGGTCGGGACTCCGATATCGAGCGCCTCGGACCAGGTGTCAAGGGCTTTCAAACGTTGTAAAGTGGTTGACCTTCCTGGCAAGAAGCCAACTTGATCGGTCCGTATAAGATTTGTTTTCTTAGAAAATCGAAGCATGTGTTCCCGTATAATCCGTTCCATGACCTTACAAGAAACTGAAGTCAAAGAAATAGGCCTATAGTTTCCAGGGTCCGCTGCATTACCCTTTTTGAAGATTGAGACCACCTTGGCTGTAGACCAGATTGAAGGTAAAGTATACTAGCTTCGAAGGATAAGTTAAAAAATGTGACCCAAGGGTTTGTATATAAAATTAGGGATTTCGCGAAACAAAAATGCGGAGTGACCATCAGGTCCTGCAGCATGGCTAGGTTTTAGAGAGGTGAGGGCAGCAAGCATATTTTGTTGGGTAAACTGCACCAAATCGCACCTGTTAGCAATCTGATTACAGTCTAAAGCTGGGCATGGTTGATTGTCATCCACAACTCCATTTGGTGCAAAACACGAGTTGAAGATGCAGACTTTGCGCTTGGAATTGGTCACAAAAACATTATCCTTCAGAAGTGAAGGAATGGTTCTAGAAGAATCCGTTTTGGTTTTATACACTCTAAAAAGAGAACTGGTTGAACACTCGGTAAGAAGTCTAGTCTCCTTGATTTTAAGATGCTTGCTCAGTGCCGCCGAATAAACCCTGCGACACTCATTAAACCTTTGAAGATGTGAAACAGACCTGTCAGATTTAAACAGTTTCCAAGCTGCAAATTTTTGTCTCCGTACCTTAGTAATCTCGACTGGTAAGTTACTCCTAAGTAAAGTTTTGGTATGCAGAGTTTTACTACAATTTTTTACCCCATTCGCGATAATATTAGAAAAGATGGTCCAAGCTTTCCTCAACATTGATGTCTATTTCAAGAACAATTTTCCAATTTATCATAGACAATTCAGTTTTGAGTGCATTGAAGTCGATCCCTTGACCAGTGATGCTTCGTTTACAATTTGATTGGTTCACATTCAACTTAAACTTGACAATGTGGTGGTCGCTAAGGCTTAGGTTTGGCCCCACCTCAATGCCGAACACCAGTCGGTCATCATTTGAAAAAATCAGATCTAAGGTTCTATTGCCCCTAGTTCGTTCCGTGACCAGTTGTTTAAGGCCCGATTCCAATAAATCGCTTAGGAAATGCTGTTGGTGGACATTTGAGGCACGGACCTGACTCCAGTCCACAGAGGAAAGATTGAAATCCCCCATTACAACATGGAGACAGATCGCTCAACTCAGACGTTATAAAACTGGACATCAGCATGAGTGTATCCTTGTGGAAACCATCCGGAATGTAGCATAGAGTGCATTTTACCAAAGAAGGAACCAAAGTTGCCACCAAAGCCTCGATGTTCGGTGCTACATTTGTGAAAGAAATGCAAATATTCGGACGATAAACTAGGCATATGCCCCCCGCTCTAGTACCACGATCTCTCCTAAAAATGCAGTATGGGTTGCCACCCAGAACCATTGAATCTGTAATAGCTGTTGTTAGCCAGGATTCAACAATAAATAAAAGGTCAAAGACGGCCGAGGACAGCACGTCATGGAAATCATTAATGTTAGCAATGAGGCTGCGGGCATTTACAAGTAGGCATTTGATGTGGTCAATTTTTGGCCCACGGGCTTCTGGAGCAGTCTACGCCATGGGTGGGTAATGAGCAATAGCCCTCTGAAATGTCCCCTTTACATCAGTTGGTTTACCTGGGTCTTAAATAAAACATTTGAGAGCTAAGTTTGGAGGGCCACTTTCCCCCTATAGTTTAGGTGAATCCCGTCTCTATCAAGAAGCCCAGGTCTATTCAAAATATGCTCATCCAGTGAAATAAAATTATGGTTTTGGGTCACACATAGATTCCTTACCGGCAGATTCGTTCGCTCAACAATTTTGTCCTCATTTTTCTGGTTCCGTTTCAGTCTAGGGAAAAGACCAATGAGTGTGATTTTAGATTTAGGTTGATATCTTTTATAGTGTCACACAATGTGGAAATATGTTGCACATTGTTTTCAGCTGAGTCTATCTTGACGTTATTTGATCCGGCACAGAGGATTACCGAAGTAGGATGGTCAGATTTGGGAAGTATTTTTGGCGTCAGCTTTATGAGATGCTGCACTTTCGCACCCGGAACAACCCAGTTTGTGGAATTAATAACGATTTACAATGCACGGCTCTCAAATGAGAGTCCCCAAGAAAAACTGTTTGCTTCAATGCTGACCCTTCTGATGTAGCATTCTGTGGTGGTTCTTTAACTGGGCTGGATTCCGTGTTTTTTTCAGCCGCATATTCTTGGTTTTTGTGATCAATCACCGCTACGAGCTTTTCAAACCAACTGTTCTGAATATAAGGACCAACTAGATGTTTGTCTGGAGCCACTTCTCCTTCAGGTTTATCAATCTGCAACGAAGTATTGTGTACATTATTTTTGTTTTTACTTCTGTCACTGATGAAGGAAGCACAAAATTGTTCACGTATAGTGGTCGAACACTTTTCTGCTGTTTTTCATTCTGAATCCGCACTTTTCCGTTACGTTGAAATTGAGTTTTAGAGATTTTTTTCACATGGAGCTCTTAATAACATTGCGTCAAGGCACTTTGTTTCCAAAGTTTCTTTTACTGGTTGTAGCTTTTTGCACTTGTATGTTTTCAAGTTTGCGATAGTTATGTAGTGATTTGGCTGCTTTATTGCACTGTCCTGTTGCAGCTTTTGAGGTTCCTGAAACAGTCATTTGGTGGTAGCCATTTTTGAAAATGTCCTTCTGTTCCGAAAAATTTGATGTCTTTCGAATTTTTCGGAACAGAAGGACAGTTTCAAAAATGGCCACCACCAAACGACTGTTTCAGGAACCTCGAAAGCTGGGACAGGACAGTGCAATAAAGCAGCCAAATCACTACATAACTATCACAAACTTGAAACATACAACTGCACAAAGCTACAACCAGTAATAGAAGCTTTTAAGCTAAAGCATTTTGTGTGTTTATTTTGACGCTCCGGTTTGAAGCCTTTTTTTTTGTTTACTTGCAAAGTAAAACGTAAACAGTATTAAGTATTTGGTCTGTTTGTTCCAAGATAGCCTTGGCTAGACTACCATACGAGATGACACAGAATATTGTCTAATGACATTATTTCTTCTACATTGTAGATTGTAATTTAAGCCAAAAGGATTTTGTTAGCTGCAAATACGAACAACAGAGATTGGATTTATTGAATGACATTGTTTTGAAACTTACTTTGTTAAACTGTTATATTTGCCCGTTTGTTCTATTAGGCTTCCACACAGAACTGAACATATGTTTCGCTGCACATTAAATCTAAAAGCTACAAGTATTAGTCAAGCCGGCTTTACGCCAGCCATCAGTTTGTTTGTTCGTAATCCTAAAGACATTGCTGTGTTACGTTAAGTTTTCATGAAATGTTAACCTTAGAAGGCTTTCGTCAAGTTGCCTTAGCAATGGATAGCTAGCCAGCGCATGCTACAATTTTATTTTCAAACTATACATATGCCTGCTGACAATGTTATGCTGAAATGTACCTTGCAAATAGTCTTGGGTACAATATCAAGTTAGATTCATTACCTGAACACTCATCCCTGAAAGTGTACATACAGTCCTATTTGCCGAGTTGAGCTCATCACAGACTGGAATAGTCAATGTAAAACTGACTTACCACACAATTATACCTCTGCACAGCGGTGTGCGTTAAAAGATGTTATGTTTTGCTGAAACAAAAACTGCATTTGTTGGAGCCTACACTATAGAGCACACAAATTTATGCTTATGATTGCTCAATAAGCACTGCAGATTGAATGAGTTTATTTTGAAAAATGAGAATTCCAAGAATCCACTGAAACATTTAATTATACCTGCTAGTAAATTTGAAATAGTGAATTTCTTGTAATTGTCCAGTGCAGTTTTTTCATACAGGTCTACGTTCGGTTGCAAATCATAGTCTACGTGAGATTTAATACAACGAGCGATATGGAATCTACAACAGTATCGAGCCAATTAAGCTCACTGAAAATTGCTAATTGAGAATGTTTGTTTTGAAAAATGAAACTAGCCTGCCTAAGAGCCCATTGAAATATTTAATTGTGCCAACGTAGTTTTTTTTAAACCATGATTCCTCCTGGAATTATTTCAGAAGTACGCACACTAATCACCACTTGTACTCACAGTCCAGTACTTAATCTTTAATTTTCGAGGAAATTCCGTTCCTCTTCTTCAGAAGTCGAAAATAATGACTTAAAAAACGTCACTACATGGCGAGCGTCAATCGGAATTTGAAATTTGCTCCAGTCCAGACTAAACCACAGATCTTTACGTTTCACCTGGAGGTATCTTGTCCAGTGCTCCATTCCAACACTGCACAAGAGGCTCACCTCCGTGTACTTGAGTCCCTTGCTATAAAAGAGTTTCTCGATGCCGAATACCACTAATGGCCCTTCCTACAACTTGGTAGAGGGATTCATGCGCCCGGATCTGATAGCCAAACTCGACGAGCGCTGGAACTTGACCTGCTTTAAGACATCTCCAGATGAAACGTACATATCAGTGGTTTAGTCTGGACTGGAGCTAACTTTGAATTCCGATTGACGCTCGACTTTTTTCAAATTGTTATTTTCGACTTCTGAAGAAGAAGAATGGAATTTCCTCGAAAATTCAAGACTAAGTACTGGACTGTGAGTACAAGTGGTGATTAGTGTGTGTACTTCTGTAATAATGTCTTTTAACAATCACAGTTCTCGCCGGTTGCCGGTTTTTTTTTGAACTCCTAGAACTGTTTTTAGGCAAATATTACGTCATGTCAGTGCACGTTTTTATTATGCTCAGTTGCAAACCAAATTAGCCTACACGAGATCTGATGAACAAGTGATACTGAATTGTAATAACTTACGCCAATGACTATGTAAATTGGAAAGGTATTTTGTTTAGGTCCATTATTCTTGAAAGATGCCTGAATCAAACTAATTTTTAAATTCAGCACTTATGTTTTGTAGAATTGTTGTTTTACTGCCACGTTTTGAAGCCAATCCTAACTATCTTAAGTTACAAGTTATTAGACTAGTAGTCTCATATAAACAAAATTCACATTTTGCTACCAATGTATCATCCTGCTACCAAAATGTTGTACCTGTTGAAAAGGAGGAAAAATTGAACACATTATGTAGAGAATTAATTACACTTTAAACAAAAATGAAGCAATTTTTGCACAGACTAATGGTGGTAAATTATTAGGGCTGTTCCGATACCGGTATTAATATCGCATCGGAGCAGATACCATGCTATCGGTATCAGATTAGAACGATCTATTTTCAGCCGATACTAAATTAATTTTTTTCCTGTGGTTGTGCAACTTTACAGTTTTTTTCTTCACCTTAGGAAATAGCTTTGCGCTCCAAACTGAATTATTATTTCTAAAAATTTTATTTGTGCAACAACGTAAACAACCAGGGCCTACTACTTGTGTGCAAACTCGGAAAGATTGATTTGTAGGCCTGAGTTAAGCTATTTGCATTGTTTTTTAGTCTTCTGTACAGCCATACCGCCTGAGAAGACTATTGCAACGACTTTGTCCGTCCGTCCGTTGCTTTTTCAACTTTGCAACAGTACCAAATAGAGATGACCACTGTTTACAACGTTAGATTCAGTGTCAAAAGTTAGTTAAATAACATGGCAGATTAAAACATCGTTACCTCCTTATAGCTAATAGACTTTTTCGACGTAACTAAATTAAATAATAACATTTCATCGTCGAATTGAAATCCTAAGGATTTGTGTTAACGCAGCCGTAAAAACAAAAACATTTTAACTTCGTTTTTAAAAGTCTTGTCGCATTGTTGCATGAATGAATAGGCTTACGGTTGAACCAAATTCTCCATTAGTCCTATCTGCGATTTACGAAACTAAAACTGCCAATAAAAAAATTAGGCCTAAAATATGAAAATTAAGTCTAAAATCACGTTACCATGGCAACGTCAAGTTGCTACGAGTCGCTGCTGGCTTTCTCAATAGCGTCTCTCCTGTCCCTTCCCTATACTACCACTGATCTATATAGGCTACGTTGTGCATTACGTTGTAACATTGTAACTGTGTGCCCGGAGGCATACTGTGTTGCAAAAATGAAAAGGCTTACTGTATACAATCCTAATCTCCGTTAGTTGCTACTTAAGAAATTAAAGTTGTAAATTAGGCCTGAACGCTGACAATTACGTCTAAAATGTAAAATAAGCTTAAAAGCTAACACATTTTTAACAGGCAATTCTGATGGTTACTGCTTTTAGATTATATAATAGAGATAGCTGTTGCAATGCGTGATAGAGAAGTGTGCCTCACTATTGGTAGTGGCAGAACTGTACAGAAGACCGGATGCGACTAGGTAGTCGCTGTAGTTGCTTGTTTTCTTTTATTGTTTATGAGTATCGGTATCGGATATAAAAAAGAGGTATCAGAACAGTCCTATAAATTATATTACAAATTGCAATCTGTTACCTTCATCTGGAAAACACAAACACAAAAAACAACCGTTATACGCACTACATGTTGCAGTACATTTTGAACTAGGCATGTGGCCTTGTTTGCTGTCACTGGTAGTGATGGTGCTGCCTTCTCTTGTTGTAGTTTGTCTTGCATCATGAGGAGTGTTCTCGAGAGAGTAGAGAGACTCGTAGTGAGTTCTGGCATGACGAGTTGAAGGCCTGTTTCAACTTTTCACAATTTTTAGCCTTATTAGCCTCATTCATCTGGACAAGTGATGCTCACTTGCTGACTTTGGGGCAGCATTATAGCCGTGACTGCAACCAACTGTTCTGAAACGTGGCTGGTAGGTTGCAGTTAAGCCTCGAGTCTCTGGCAAATGCACAGACTTGTGTTCTGAACTGCATGTTATTATCCAAAGAATCTATTAAGTGACCAAAAAATAATTAGCTCCACACAAAATCAGAAATCCTTTTCGATACAGTGGTAAGCATTTCACAGGAAGAGAGGGCGTGCATGCAAACTCTACCATATCCTGGCAACTAGGATACTCGACAAAATCACCGTCATCCGACAAAATCCGACACATCACGTAATTTGTTGCCACTTTCACGTAAAAACACGCTTTTCATCAGACAATTTTACATTCTGGATACCGGACACTTGGGTACATTTTGCAAGTGTGAGTGGCACTAACGAATTTGAAGGCTTTCAAAACCTCAAAGCTAGGAGTTTCATAATAAGGGCATTAGCCTCAAGAACAAAATCATACATTTGCAAAGAGAACATAATTTACCAATAGCTCGGATCAGCACATACAGGGTGTCCACAAAAATCTGACGACCGTCGATTTTCTAAGTCGAACTTTTCTAGTTAGTACCCCTCAGAACCAGGATAGGACAGAAATCAAATCTAATGAAACGGGAAGAGTTCTTTCCTCTCCTGGTTCTGAGGCGTGCTAACTAGAAAAGTTGGACTTAGAAATCTTGGGCTGCCAGGTTTTTGTGGACCATCCTGTACAAAGATTCCATGTTTAAAAAAAATACTGCAAATATTAGTTCTGATAAGTCTTAAATTTTATAACTCAGGTTCGGCTCGTGACCACCCAGTATATATGGGATTTAAATAAAAATTGTGCCTTGATAATTAATGTGGCTATGAAAGATTTAAATTAAGATGTAGGCTACCCCTGTTGAATAAGACTGCACGGCGTGATTATAAGTAACAGTACTAAAATTTTAAAATTTAGTACTGTTACTTACAATCACTCAGTGCAGTCTTATTCAACAGGGGTAGCCTACATCTTATTTAAATCTTTCATAGCCACATTAATTATCAAGGCACAATTTTTATTTAAATCCCATATATACTGGGTGGTCATGAGTCAAACCAGCATAAACCTGGTTTGGAGCCGTGGCTACTGACCGTAGGTATCAAGATCTCGAACGTCGGTCGTCACTCATCATTTTGCCAATGCAAATCAACAGCTTACCTTAATTTAGCCACATCCCCAAACAGGCGGCTAGCAATAAAGAATGACACTCAAATAGCGATCGCTGGAATTCAATCACAGGAAACGACCGATACAGGTTTTTTGCAGATGCAATGCCGACTACTGTTAAGCTGGAGCAATTTTTTAAACTGACTCTCAAGTGCCCAAGGCACGTTTGGCAAGGCAATGTTGGGATTAGACAAGTAAATTAACCAGATACTGATCTAATTATTGGATGAAAATATCGGTTTATCCCTAGATAGAATAGTTTGTGGCATTATGCTCAGATTTACATCACGTTTGGGGCACCATTTTAGGTTTATTTTTTACTTTCCTTTATTTTACCATCAGGCCTAAGTTGGATTGTCGTAACAATGAAATAAAAACTCAAGTTAGTTGGTGAGAGCATTTTTTTTACTACTGTACTTTTTTTTTAATTGGGAAACTGGCCTACAGATATTTCTTTTAAAGACAACTAGATTTGTTTCTTGGTTCGTGCAGGTAGAGCCCGAAGATTTATCTATTTTGAACTTCATGGCGGCTTAAAGGAATAATTCGGGTAATTAATTTTCGACTTAGCCAGAAAAATGAGTTTGACTAGTTTCAACATGCCCGACTTTCAGCTAAATGGGTGTGTGTGTGCAGAAAGCTTACCAAAGTTAAAAATAAATTTTTTTTATTGTTTTCACGTTTTGGTTCTTTGACTGCATTTTTGTTTTGATGGGGGGGGGGGTAAATTGCAAGTTTGGGTGCCCCCTCCCCAAAAAAAAATGCCTAGCTGCGACCCTGCCTTTTAGGCAATGTCTGTGCATAAATTAACACTCGCTTACAAAGAAGCACTTTCATTCAAGTTAATAAAATAAAAAATAAAATAACTATGTTGAGGCCTGCTAATAACTGACCTTCCCAGGAAACATAAGACAAATTTTCATTGACACTACAGTATTATCCGTTGATGCGTTGATTACTTTTTTGGCTTAGCCGTATTTTTTCTGCTGGCAGACCAAGCTACGGATGCAAATTTCACAGCAGCTGAACGACTTAAAGAAAAAGATTTTTCATGGACTATGTGCATTAGCATAATTTTTGCCATCATGCACAGGACAGAAACCAACATAAATACTGTTACAATCCATCACTTGACATTGACAATGTCATCATCGAATGGGCTCAAACCTGTGGAGGAGGGGAGGGGGTGTTAGCTAAGGGAGAAAAATAATTGTGGGTCAGGTTGCAGCAACCTTACATTTTTCAGGCCATTTAGAAAAAGAAATCAGCTCCAAAGCTGAAATTTCCACTGCATGGTACCTAAAATTCGGAGCACAATGCTTCAAACCATTCGCTTCTAGTTAGTAAGGTTGTCAAAGTACGGTCATTTTAGAACCAAGCATATCAAGTGGCCGGGGTTTGGCAAGAATATCTACAACTGAAATTGCCAACTTCATACAGATTTCTCCTCGCTATGCGTCTAGTGGCAACCAACAATGGTTAGTGCTGATGGAGGGTTAATATAGTGGCACCTTCTGGGTAATGAACAGTTGGTCATTTGGTGGTGAACCAATGAAGCTTCTTAGATTAAATTTTTGGGCATTGAACATAATTAACGCTAATCAGTCAATAACTAAAAGGAAGCAATTCCGGATGTGGTCAGAACACAGCCTTTGCTTAAGCTTTAAAATAAGTTGCAGAAAATCATTGGCTGTGCTTCCACTTGTTTTTTTGCCCACTATCTCTCACAGCAAAGACTCGAGCATTCGGAAACTTGAACCTGGCAATGGCGCTTGGCTAGAGCATTTAAAGAATGGGACTTCGGCCACTGATTTGCACTTTTCAATTGCAAGTCAGTTTTTTTTTTACTGCCACGTGGAAACAATTTTTTACTGTCAGGACTTATGTTTGGATCCTGGTGACAGACTAGCAGCACTTGTATTATTAAGTTCATGGGCCCGGTGGCGCATCATGAGGGAAGAGTGATAAACCAGTAAGTTTCAAGTTTCAATCTCTTCAGCTTATGTCATCACATTAGTCGGGCACTGTCCATCATGGGTTTATCGACTAACCTACTCACAACCTAGGGAAACTAAAGGAAAAGCATAAAGAACCCCCCCCCCCATAGCTTGTACCAGACCATAGCAATCCTGTGAACATCCCTGACAAAGTCGACTTTTGACTGTCAAGGCCTCTCCAGACAGAAGAAAATTTCGTTCAAACCTATGCGTGACTACGTGCCTACAAGGTCAAAATTGCAGCAATCGTGTGGTTGGTGTTGTGTTAAGGACGAATATTGAAGTCTTTTTTACACCATACTGCATCGGAGTGCAGCCAGTCTGGTTAGGGCTTTATTCCTTATCGGGACTACAGCGTTTTAATACCGAATCCCAGCACTGGGACTAGTGTGTTTGAGGTTGGGATCGCGGTTCTTTTATCGTTTAATTTAGTTGTAAGAGTTCAAATTCAACCCACACACTTCCAATCCAATAAATTAAAACGCGCGTACCGGCGAGAGGGAAGAACCAGAACCCAGCGTTCTTCATTAATTTAACGCTAATAAGAGACACGAGACTTGTCCAAACGTACGATCTAAAAAGAAAAATTGAACGGTGGTGTAGCTTCCTCCTAATACAAGTTTCCACGATCTTTCCGTATGTCCGTTACGTTAGAGCGGACACATAGGCCGACAATTTTCTATAGGTTAGTTTAAATTCAAGGTTGAAAACATTAAAAAAAGTGTATCGTTTCCGACAAGACACGGTACGCGGTGCGCTAGGACTGATCAACAAAGTCACTAAATGGCCAACGTTTAGTACATCGTATATGTTACAGCTTTTTTACGTTGGTTTCGTCCTTTTTTTTTTTTGGTTTCGTTCATTGTTGTACTCTACACAATACAAATAAGAACGAAAACAAATTAAAACAGCTGTGTGAAGTAAGTACTAAGGTTCGACGCCTTCACCTCACCAGCCGTGAATGGCGGCGGCAGTTGGAGTTTACGAGCCGAAAGCTTTGCATCGAGTAGTGGTCTGAGATCAGACATTATAACCCACTCTTAATTATTAAAAATAAATCCTCGCACATTACAATTCTTACCATCCTACTTCAACAACGACTTACCAACCTAAAAACACATAAAACCGACGAACAACCGTCGCCAACGCCTACAGATGGTAACAGTTGGCGCTGCAATAACACAACAACATTAAAAATGGCCCGAAAAGGCAAGGGAGCAGAAAGGTCATATGCCTTACATTTAAATAAAACCTTCCGCAAATCTCGCACTATTTCTCGTGGTACTGCTTAATACTAAGTGGGTCCACCCTATCAAAGCTACGTATAATCCAAGCTCCCTGATTATATACAACACAAGCTTTGCGAGGGATTATGGGCAACCCTGAAGAAGGTGAGACAACATTACCCATTTGTCAGTGTGGTCGGTTCCACGAGAAACAAACGTAGGCTCGAATCCCATTCCCGATCAAAGTACTTTAAAACTATACCAAAGTCGTCAGATGAAGTGAACGAAATGCCACAATATGTCATGGTTTCAGTTTATTCAAGGAAATTTACACTTGACCCTTTAGTAATGAATTTTTTGTCCTATTCAGCTTACGCTGTTGTCTAATAAGCTGATCCAACATCCAGTGGCGTTTACAGCTTTTGGAAATTTATTTCAAGTGAATATGGCAACCTTCGGCACGGTAAGTGCCATCAAATACGAGTTACCAGTGCATAATAAATACGGATTAATGTAATTGAGTTCCTTTTGGTGTTGCAGATTGTAGTCACGATTGTTACTTATTTGATTGTATTAATGCAATTTAAAACATCAACACCATCTAATGAAGAAAATTTCAACAGTTCGTCAAGCAATACTCACTGATGAATTTACCAGGTGTGTGAACTGAATGCAGAACAGTTTCTTGTCATGGTAATAGCCATAATGAGTGACACGCAAGTTTATTACACGTTTTAATTGCTGTAAATACACAAGACTACTTGAGTTCCTTATAAATAAGAAGCGTACTGGTTTGATGATAAATCGGCATATGCATTACAGGAGCGTAAAGAACTTTGTTTTTCTCTGTTACCACAATTCTGTAGTTTTATTGTCCAATTCATCAACATTAATTTGTTGAGAGAGTTGTAAAGAAGACATTACTCTCTTGTTCCAACAATGAATAGCATTGAGAACGTTCGTGATTGCAACAAGACTTACATTGTTGCGATCAAAAACTGCTTCGAGAACAACTTATTCGCCATTCATTGTAGGAACTAAAAGGGACATGTTTGGCTTGTAACCATACAATTTTTACACCGCGTGCTGTTCCAACCACCAATCCACAGTATTGTTCTTACTGAAGTTTCACGGATCCCAGAAGAATATTCTTATCGTATTGGGGGTCAAACTGTGACAGGAGATGGTGTGCATTAGCCTTAGAGATATACCTTGGTGGAGATATTGCACAAGACATAGAAGTAGAATATAAGAGTGCTTACTGCAAGATGGGAAACCTACATTATATAGCAGACTGCATGTAAGTTCCTTGTACGACGAGTCAGACAAGTTTCAAACAGCTATTAGCCCTCCATGTTATGCACCTGCACACAAAGCAGTTTACAGTAATTTTTTTGTCCAGCGGTCTTAAGTGTCTTAGTATGAAAACACGTAGCGTAGTGAACAAATGAAACAAGTTTTTCCTAGAGTTAAATTTCCTGACTGTTTTTTAGTTGAATATTCTGGCCACATTTTCTGTCGTACAGATCGGAGATCTAGGGGTGGGGCATTCTTGTGTCCCATCGTGAAGGTATTTGGTGGCCCCCAATACGATCATCTAACGACACTGACACAATGCAAATTCTCCTCATGAACATGAAAGTATCTTTATATTGTCCTATATTCTAGACCGATACAAAGAAATCACGTTCTTTTAATGGTTCGTTTTTTCGAGACAATTACATCCAACATATGCGAACACTATTTTAGGTAAGTATTTGAACACCGAGTGCCATATTCTACTTTAGTTTTACGCTGAAGTATTATCACAAGAAAACACTATAAACAAATAAACAAGAAGCAGCACAGTTCAGGTTGGCTCATATGCTAATTTTAGATATGAATTATTACAAAGAGTAGCTGCATGTTTACCTCATCAAGCACTTTAACATGTACATTGTACAAGTACGAATAAACGTGACCACGTGGTACAATCAAGATTTTCTTAAGATGGCAATAACTGCTCTTGCTACTGTGCGTGGCGATGGTGCTGCCCTCTCATTGACCTCATTCCTCGATGTTGTGAGGTGAACACTCCCTCGTTTTGTAAGAAGGCGTGAGAGTTCAAGTGTTACAATTTTGAATTCACAATTTTGATACACATGTTCGTGAATGTTCACGAGTGGTATTTTGTGTTCTTGGAAGTGTTGAATGCAATTGTTTCAAATCTGCGGAGGTGTCCTTCTTGAAAGGAGATTGATTTAAAGAGCAGCTGGTTTCTCTGCCACCAAATTCATGTTTGGTTTGGTCTATGTGTATTGCTGTCCTGCTGATTTCGTTTATACCACTTCTGTGACTGGGTTCCAACAAAGTTTAAGTAAGTTGGAAATTTATAATTTTTTACATTGCTTTTAACAGTAAACAGTAGTCAGTTTATTTACTTCAGGCCAGGAATCAATGGTGCACACCTCTTCCTTGGTCCATAATTCACTTCCCACGTAAATTCAAATAATTCTTATTGTTATTCCAACGAAAGCTGATAGGTTAGATTTTTTGGTTAAGTTAATTAAGCTGGAATCAGAACTGGCATATCAGGGTTTATTTTTTTATTTTAATCTATCATTTAGTTATAAAACGGGTTACAGTTATGACTAGAGCAAGCCAACAACCATCATTTATGTTGACGAATGCACACCATTAGTATTATACCATCAACATGTTTACTTTTTGGAGTACACCAGAATGTTGAAGCATTCCTGGATGCCTGCATGGCAGGCTGATTTTCTGTTGGTGATATCAACTAATAACCACAATAACCCGTTGATATGCCACCACCCAGAAAAGGATAACTCAATCGTATTTTGGGGGAAAACCCTTATAAAGACTTGTTACCTCAAAAGTGAAGATCGGATTTCAATCCAACAATTTTGTTTATGTTGACGAATGTGCACCATTAGGGTATTCCACAACCAGCGAGTTTACTTTCGTGTGGGTGCTCCAGAAACTTATTTTAATGGCTGTATTACACAATATTGTCCAGTCAGTAATATTACACTAAACCGAACATCCACCCTTCTACTCAATGTATATTTTGCTGCAATTTGCATACTAAACGACAACTAAGCTACAATTTCTCCTGTGGTCCAACTCGTCAGAATTTGCGAAAACCTGGTAGACTGGTAGTAAGATATGGTCCAATACAAAAATCGTGTCAACAGTTAGCAAACACATTGAAAAGGCACGTGCACCCCATTACGGTTTTCTTCGAAGATTGTCGTTTTATCTATGGTTAGACCTATCTGGAAGCTCAAACTTTACTGCGCTATAAGCCACTTGTAGACCCGTAGACCAAAGCAATGGAAAGACGTTGATTGAACGAAGGAGTGTGGATTCCAGTGTACATTTCATTTTTTAGTACCAAACATAAACATACATACAAATATACATATAAACATATAAACATACATACATACATACATACACATACATATATACATACATATAAACATACATACATACATACATGTAAACATACATACATACATACATACATACATACACATTTATTGAACATCGCACTAATCATGTAACCTCCCTATTTATAGTTGGTGTGATCTGTATAGTACAAGAACATCTCCCACGTGAACAGACGCCTTTTCTCTTGTTTTTGCCCTGTCTGTTAAACATGATGGAAAACCTTTCTTGGTATAGATGGGTGTCCATACTTTTACAGTGTGGAACATTGAAACTTTTTTAATTTTGGACCCAGAAACAGGAAGATGTGCAAACTGTGGCATAACTTTGATTGATTTTTCATTCTTTAGAACTCGGCCACACATTTTTACCGTATAGCATTCATCTGTTATTGTTTTTGATTTATAAGGTAGCAGTGTGGAGATTTTAATAGTATGATTGATACATGGATATTTAACATACTTATCTAGAATGCTGCTACAAAGTTTTACAATTACCTTTTTTTTAATTTATGAGGTAACAACAGGAGGATTTTATTGGTATGGGTCGATATACGGATGGATTTACACATTTTCAAAGGAGGGGGCCAAGACTGAAGCATATTAAACTATGAAACACGGATTTTTGTTTATTGGTAAATTTAATCTTCTATAAATTTTTATGTTACCTACATATTATTACTTTTTATAATTAGCAAACACTTGCTGTTGTGTCTTTGTTGTCAGGTAACAATGCAGAGAATTATTTGTTATGTTCGGTAAAGGGTTGATTTACGCACTTTCACAGGGTCGAAGATCTAGGTTTTTATGATGCCGTAACTACGAACCATTTTAAAAACAGAAAACTTAAACTCGCACCCATTTCGAGTCTGCTACATATGTATATGTTTAGCTTTTCCGACGTACACAATACATATTCAGAAATGTCTTTTTATGTGGAGGAAATGCGTTTTCTATAGTACCCACCTTTTCATGAAGACAAAAATGTATTCCTGTAGGAAAAAAAATTTTCTTGGTGTGGATACTGGATACGTCTCTCAATACGTTAGCAAGTGCTGTGTGGTATATCATGTTTGACTGTGCATTTTAATCTTTTGGGCAATTCACTGTTTTACAACAGGCTACCCATAATACGTAGAGATAAATTGATCAAGTGATTAATACATTAACCAAAAGGTGCCTGCATTTGTTTGGAGTAGTAGTAAACCTACTGCATACATTTGTTAGTGTCTATAAAAGTTATTATTGTATTAATTTTAAATGAATACGAATGTTATTTATGGTTCCACCAAAACGAATGGAAACACTAACAGGGAGCACTGACTGGAAACACTGGAAATTGTTACAGGCGAAATGAAGTCGAATGTAGCTGCACTTTGGCACTGATGTTTACGGTATATGCAGGCTATTAAAAACTATCGATGACTTATCTAAAACTACGCACATACTATAGTTGCACCAATATGGCGGCTAAAGCCGGGGTGACAGAGGGGTGCAAAATTAATATATTGTTAACTGTACTATTACTCTAATCAAGTTTATTCCAGCTATGCCTGATTTTTTTTTCCGTATTGTACCTCGTTAGCTCCCTTACCACTTATTTTGGCTGGTAATTTTTGTCATTTAAACAAATAAAAAAAATTAGGCATGTGGTTTCGGTTTCCCTTCGTGTTACTTTTAAAATATGGACTTCCCCAAATAAATAAGCATTTTCCTGCAGAAAAAAAATAAACTTCGCACTTTCTTACTTTACATTGTTGTTAAACCCATTAGAAAAATTTTTGGGAGGTAAATCCTCTCCAAATTCCAAACCAATGAGTCCTTTGGTAATGCAACCATCTAAAACTCATTATTACGCTATTTAAGTCGTTTTGTATAAATTAGTGTTGTCTTTAAAAACCTCATGACTAGAGGTACTTCCACGTCTACTGTTACACCAGTAAACGAAGATCGGTTTTATCCATATTAAACAAAATAGTTAATTTGAGGTTAAATTAAAAAAGTATACCTCGCATACTTACTGTTTCAATAATACTTTCTTAAATTTTGGTTACATTTTACTAACCTCTCTTGCTGCTTACCTGTCGTCTAGCTTCTTGATTATGTATGATATTGTTTGGTCTAGTTTGGTGCCGATACATCTAGATCCATGAAATTTTTTTTTAATGTATGTTGCGAACTGTGTTAGATGGAAGATAGCTGTTGAGAGCATCACGAGCTATACGATTAAACATATATGCCACTCAGATCTATAACGAAGAAATTTGCCACACGCTACACATCAATTTACTATTATTAAAGGAACTGTTACGATTTTCTCGTGGGGGGAAGGACTCATGAAGAGTTTTATTACTTTCAGTCATCCACTACTCTCCAGGAACATACAAATTCACTCATATACGGCCGTCAGTTTTACTAGGAGGATAATTCTCGCTCTGGAGGGGAGGGGGGAGGAGAAGGTGCGGAGAGGTCCAAGGAAAAACCTTCCTCAGAGAGAACGAAGTTTCTGGCAACTCAAAGTATACAACCTCTGGAAATAAAATAACAAGGTGGGTTGCTGAAAATAAAAACATGTATATTTTAAGCCTACGGAGAAATCATCTGAAGGAAGAGGAAATAAAAAAACTTAAATTCACATAATTTGGATTTATTGAAATAACCAGCATTAACAAGCTTTCATTCATGAATTCTTATATTTACAAAGCTGCACCGGGCAGATATATGGGATTAACAAAAATAAAAAAATTCAGCCAGCGTTAAAATATTAACCACACAATTTTTTCGCATTTGATAATCCAAATTCAAGAGATTCTTATGGTTCACAATTGGCCTGGTATTCATCAAATTCTTACTTCTAAAAGGTTAGCCTTAAAATCTTAATAAATTAATACACAACAATAAAACAATTGGACGGCTTCTTTTCCTTCGCAGGGATGATTGCGGCAACTCTTACAAAAGAAGGATAGCTTGGCTGCCCGGCCTATACGCTTCACGGCAAGGAGAAAAAAAACTCAATGGCGTTCCTCGCTGTACTGCGTGCGCCCGAATTAGTTTTACTGTATGCTTTCAGCTCCGAGAAACAAGGAAAATATACAGGAATTAATACATCAGCCAAATTTACATAACATTGGATTTAAACGGGCATGGATTTCCATGAGAATGACGCTATTCCAAAATTACGGCTTATTTCATAATGCGTACAAAATCCGGCGCACTAATTTCCTATTCCTTTCTCAACACCTGTTAGAAAAGTGCTAGGCTTATTGGCATTCAAACGCACATCACATCCTTCTTCGGGACATTCCAAAACTTGGCTTCATATAATTTCATACCGTTAATTTCCTATTAGGGGGTTTCCGAAAATGAACTAAAAAGTACGGTATTTGAAATGGCATCAACTTACGTTATGAAAGTGAACAAGGACGACAGCATACAAGGAGGCATGGATAGAGGTGGCATATTACTGAAGAAAAATGAAGTGGACGAACCCGTACGGAAAAAACTAGGCATCTTTAAATGGGTGGAATTAGGCTGACATCCTTCTATCTTCACTGGAACCGGGCTTCTACTCTCACCAAAAGACCCAGGTTACGGCTCGGTGGTTCAATCAACGGTGTGAAGGATAGTCAAGAGCCAATTAGCAAATGTCTTCGCTCATCCTCTCCACAACCAGTCCCAAACGAATAGAGTTACGTCCAACCCTAACAGATCTCTCCCGAAGCCTTCACCCCGCACTCATAAGTACTGCCATCTCATTAGCATAAGTTCATACCAATAGCCCTTTCAGCAATTTCCGAAAATAACA
>JAHWFP010107455.1:0-13202 GCA_023313725.1 Lithobius niger
TGAAGTGGTATTTTAGTGTTTGAGGTTGAGTGTTACTATGGAATATTCAAGTGACATTTCTGAAAATTCTCTTTAAGTTCAAATTCGGCGATTTGACATTTAAAAAAAAGTACTAGCCTCGAATACTTTTGTTGTGCACGACCAACATGGACAAAAAGTCTGCAGGCCTTGGGGGCATCCAATAGTAACTCTCCCTGCATATTCCACCACTTGTCATAAGTTCTTGCTTCCCGGAGTTTCCTTCCTAGCTTCAGGAAAGGTCATTCACCATCACCAGAATCTTATGTAACTAAAGCAACGCTTCTACGTGTACACCAATCACAGTTGTGATATTTTTCACACATATTTATTAGATAATAACTTTCATATATTAATTTTTTTTACTTACGTGTTCGGGAATAGCCTACTAGTAATGGTCACTTGTTCGACAACTTGTTGCCCTGAGGGGTCGTGACTCAGAATGAGCAAAAAGAACAGTAAAACTGAGCAATTACAAACACTTAAATTTGTTTTTCCTACTGATATCGGAAGGCCCATCTTATTTCCGTCAAGAAGGGAGCGTTGGTTTCGATTGCAACGCTTTCAACAACCCAAATTCGACCATCAAATGATTGTGGAGTGATTCAATATAACTTCATGAGCTGGAGTGAAGAAGGAACGTTATACCCCCCCCCCCCACTCCTCCCACCCCTTTCCCCTCCTAAGAATCGAAAACACTGGTAACTGGTAGTCACAATGGTATTTAAAAGACATCTTAAAGACCACAACAAAAACACTTTAATACCACCCTCGAAGAAGACAAAATGGTCCTACACTTGAATTTTCGGTAATACTCCTTTCACCTTCATCAGAAGTTGTGCATGAAAATAAATTAAAGTGGCACTATCACCGATTGAAATACGAACGAAAATACTGTGACGCCATCTAGCGACATTGATATTGTTAACCTTTATAGCTTGCTCGCAGGTGCACGAGGATGAACCAAATTTGCAATTACTAATTAAGGAGGTCGTGGTTTGTTTGTTTCGTTAAAAGAAATGCCGTTATGCATTCCTTTGCTTGGTGCTAGCAAACGCTAGATGGTACTACACAGTGCTAGATGTTGTCAGAATTCGTCTGCTTTCAATTGGTGATAGTGCCACTTTAAAAAGAAAGAAATTCGATGCTGTGATGTTACTTTTAATTTATTTTCTTGCACAACTTCTGATGAAGGTAAAAGGAGTATCACCGAAAATTCAAGTGTAAGACCATTTTGTGTTCTTTGAGAGTAGTAAAGTGTTTTTGTTGTGGTCTTTAAGAACCCCTTCCCCTTAAATGTGAAAAATTATTTGCATTGATGCTGAACAAAGAAGTACGAACTTTGGTGCCATTAAGAAAATTTCTCAAATTAACCTTCTTAAAAGCATGAAAAATCACAGACATTGTTAAAAATGTGTTGCGCTCGGACTCGGACCCATTTTTTTTCTGGCCCCTCCAAAAAAATCTTGGGTGTGCCACTGGGCCAGAATGATCTCTAAGACTTCCTAACTCGTGGTAGCCAGAAGGCAGATGAAGTCCTCACATGGCAAATGCAGGTACCATACTGGTAAATAGGCAGATATTTAATGTTTTGGTGTCAGATGGAAATCTATATCTTGGTGATCGTTTTTACATTTTAACACTGTCGATGAGAACTTTTATCTTTCCCTACCTATACCTGCAGACTGTCCACTAATTCAGAAATGGAAGCTTAAAGTTCAGAGTTGTAATTTGGAGAATTAAAATATTTACCGCTCATTTTCACGAACAAGACAGTGTCTACTTCTACAGTGTCTTGTTTGTGAAAATGAGCTGTAAATATTTTAATTCTCCAAATTATAACTCTGAAATTGACGAAAACATTCACAGTAATTATTCAAAGCTAAAATTATTCAGCTTAAAGATACATTCCTCCCAGTTTACCTGTATGCTCAGTTTTGCAACAATTACTTCATATATGTCTAAATGTTGCAAAGGCATTCACTTTCTTACTGTTTTCCCTCGTGAGAAACAATTTTCTTTCATTCCATCTAGCCTACGGAAATGTTGCAAAAGCTATTTCACGCAGGATGTTTGAATATAGTGATAAGGAAAATCCTTTTACTTGGAGACCGTAATCTATCAGTAAAATAGATATCAAGTTAGCTTATATCAATCTATCAAATAATTTTGGATGTGCATTGCCTAGCTTATCTCCCTGCTGCATGCGAAATTTACGTCAAGGCCATTTCATAAAAGAAAGTTGTTTCTCATGCGAAAATTTATTTTTTCTGTGTGGGCAGCTTTTTTTTTTCTCATTTTTTTTCGTTCCTTTGTCTTATATTTGCTTATATTTGCCTATTCTTTATAGGCTGCCGTAAGGAGGTAGGCCTATAAAATGTTGAAAATTTGCAGTAAATCAGTAGGTTAAGTGTTATTTCTTCGGTTGTTCATTTTCTGTTCCTCTTGCATTGTCTTAACCCTCCCACAAATATGCCTTAAAACACTTGAAAAAACAAACAAAGAAAATCAAACTATCTAGCCGTTCAGATAGACTGGGGACCAGGAGACCCACAAAATGGGGCGGGCACCACCTTTTCCAGCTAGGAGGTCTGAGGGAGTTCCGCATTTTCAGCAATTTTTATGAGTTTGAGCTGGCATTGCGCCGCCCCCCCCCCCCCGCCGCACGGCGCCGCTGCTGGAGACTAAACAGCCTAAACATAATGACAAAATAGGTGTCAACATATGGATCGGAGCTAAATTAGACGGTTTTTCGTAGTGTTGCTCTTTGAAATGCTCAAGTGTTCAAGTACCGGTAATTAATTTTTAACATGACAAACAAAAAAAATGGGCTAAAATCTTTTTTCTATATGCTGTTTAAAAATATACAGTAGCCTACCTGAAATTTTAGCATTCCCCCTCTCCATCAGTGGTTTCCTCTAGATATTAAAGATCAAGCCAGTTCCCAGCTTGTAACCCAGTACGCATGCGCAGACTCCCCTAATATATAAGACGCCTGGTGGGATAGGTTAGCATCTCTTTTTATCTAACCACTCACCTGTGTGTTCATCTATGTTTCCTCCATACCATCTTGTCGCCTTTAGGATTACTTTCAAGTTTCAACTTGCCTCAACGATCATGTCTTCAGGATTATTTGATGACGTATTCACCGCCTTCAACTCCACCGGATTTTTTCCCTCGGCTTGACGAGCACGGTCTTCCTCTTGTCGCTGACTTAGTTGACTTGTCGTCACCTCCTGTTCCGCCGTCCCATTCCAGTGTGACAGTCTGTTTCTTCTTTGCTTTCAGTGGATGTCGACACCCTGCCCCTCTGAGGGGACTCCCAAGTCTGCGTTTTCTGCAGACCCCACACGGACTTGGAGATTTTTCCAATCCTGTCATGGATCCTTCCGTTTCATCGTCCAGCCATGTCTTCGTGTTGCCTCGACTCCCTTTTGGCTCGGGGGTTTATCCCCGCTTTTCTGCGTCTCACGCTCATGACCTTTTGTGACAAGTTTTTTGCCTTCACTCCGCGCTGTGCCGGCTTACGTTGTCTAGGCCTTTTTCCTACAGACGTGGAGCTTTGGAAGCTCCAGGTCCTCCTCAGCTGTTCGACTTACCTTGGGCGTTCCATCCTTTTCGTCAGCAACATCTCACGCTCGCCTTTCCACAGCCACGGGTTCGGTGTCGCTCGACGACGCGGCGCCCTGCACCGAACCTCTTCAAAACTTGAAACTGTCAACTGCTTCAGCCTCTCCCTTTCCCGTCTTCGTCCTTCGGCCGGATGACTTCATTTCCCGTGCTTTCGCTTCGCCTGCTGTTCACTCCGCTGTCACTGCACACCTGTTGCCAGCATCCAGCTAGCCAGGTGGATACTCGTCGTTGGTCTCCCAGCTTAATTCCCAATCAACAGTCGTCCTCCAGGCCAGCTGGTCGCCACTGTCAGCTTCTCACCGGTTCCCTACAACCTTTTCAGCCATTTCTGGGATTTTACAACTGTGCACTTCCCGGTAGCCTTCACGTTGCTGCTTCTCTTGCATTTACCCCAGCACCTGTCTACGACTTGTACATCTTGCTTTCTAGCGTTTTCTTTACATTAATTTTTTGTTGCGACACTTATGACTATTGTACATCCCACGTTGTTTATGATCTTCCCAGTATGGACATTATGAGAGTTTTTACACTTTTTCCACCACTTGAAGCACAATCAGTTGTTTCACTAAATTTTCGGAGATATTCCGTTATCCTTCTTCCGAGTGTTTACTAGCGTCGATACTTAGTACACAGTATGGGCATAACTGTGTATTCTTGTATACTACTTTTGTAATAAATAAATACAAAAAAAAAAAAAAACACAAACCGCTTTCTAAACGACCTACCCGACGTATGTATGTCACCCATCCCCACCTTTGTTGTGTGCTGCAGGTGGCCAGTTCCCACCTGTACAACACGTTACCTACACTAGCCTTTTCTCCGACAGACACAATGATTGATACTTGTGTATACAAAAAAAAAACAACGAAGAATATATAATGACGAGGTGACCGTGGCATGTGCACAGGCGTGTTACCCCACGGAACGATCGGTTCTCGCTACTTGGGATGAATCAATAATTTTGACCAGTAGTCTTTCTTCCTTTCCCGGCCAAAAAAAAGGGAGGGGGGGGAGCCTTGCCTGAACATGCCTTACCCATCCTCAGGTACTGACTCTGGTACATCTCGGCCGACGTCTTGAAAGTGCTGCTCTTTTTACGATATGGAACATCTCGACAGCCCCACAATCCGTTGTGCACCCCTTTGGCCGGAATTTTCGTCTGCCATAACATACGCTTGGCTGTTTGTCAGCATCGCCATTTTTCTGTTCCTCCTCCCGTTGGGAACCTCTTTCTTTAATGATGTCTAAAAAGAAAACGCGTTCGGTTCCTGCATCTTCACCGCTTTCACCGGAACATTGTTCCTGCGCATCTGTTGTTAATTGCCCAAGCCAGTTGAATCCTCACACTGCTTGTGTCCGCCATCGATCGTGCCATAGACCTGTATTAATCCGTGTTACATTTGCTTTCTTATCGACGACAATGTTTGAGCTCAGCTTGAATGCACATGGTACCAATCAGCCCAACGTGCCCGTCAGCGTAAAATCCACAACGACAGACTTTCTGCTGCTCCTCAGCTTCCATCCTTTACAATATCTACTACGACTTTGTGGCTACTATTTCTGTCGTGCTGCCTACTGTTGGGAAAAGGCGCGAACCTTTACTGTGGTTCGTGCTCAAGCTTCAAGTGACAGGTGACAGTCACGTGCGCATGCAGCACTTGTTTACAGTTGTCAGCCCTTCCATGTCTGCAAGCGGTAGACTACGGACGTGTGGTAAAAAAGCCACGGGTGTCAGCTTAGCTAGAGGTCGTTAGGACAGTACTTTGGATACGACAAGAGACCTGGCAACGTGAGCTATTGACTGACATACCATTTGCAACGTCC
The DNA here is from genome assembly GCA_023313725.1 of Lithobius niger. NCBI lineage: Eukaryota > Metazoa > Arthropoda > Chilopoda > Lithobiomorpha > Lithobiidae > Lithobius > Lithobius niger. The sequence continues at coordinate 5,476 of JAHWFP010107455.1, forward strand.
GTGATGGAGTAGAAGACTCCACATCGGCCCGGGGGCCGGCACAAGCCATCAACATCACTGATCCCGTCTGCGCTACCCGTCAGGTAAACACGTTACTAACGGGTATTTCTAGATATAGTGGGGAATAGTTACAAGTGGCTCTCCTTCCTTCACAACACAGGGCTATCGGCCCAGCACAACGTGAATCGTGGACTGTGTGAAAAGTTGTGGCTTTGTGAGGACGAAGACTGGCAGTGCAACTATCGTCCGTTTGAATGGAAGTGGGAGCTGCCGTCTTTGCCTTCGTTGATTTTTACGACGAAGACGAAGAAAGCAAGAAGTCATGATTGCGAGAGGCAATTTAATGCTAAAGGACACCCAACAAACATTCTTGCAACCAGAATAACGAACATGACAGCAAGACAGTACAGCTTCCGCGCCAGCTACACCTGTCACCGTTCCTATGCCAATACCAGCCCCGCATCATATTTCTGCAAACTGTCGTCGACACAGCAACATCTGTTTTATCACCACTAAAACCACGAATGCTTCAAACCCCCCCCCCCCCCCACTCGTCGACTGTACAGCATCTCCGGTGTCCCGGAATTCGCGTCTCGGGTCTCCTTGTTAAGTCCTCTACGGTTAAGTGCTTGCAATCAGCTTGTCAATGTCACCTAAAAGCCCTGTCGCCTCACCCAATCCCATCTCGCAAGATACTAAGTTAAGTTCCTCGGTTCCCCCCGTTGGAACTGCCGCCACTGCAGTGGCTTCGTGCATTACTCCGACCGTTTCCCTGTCGCCTCTTCCAACCGTTCGGATTGCGACTCCAGACATTCGCCCTCCAGTTGCATCCTCCATCACGGCCGCTGGGCTTTCTCAAAACCCTTTGACATGGCCTTCATCTTTCTAAATGACAAACGTCTTGTCTTGTTCACAACGTACAGTCAACAGTATCGTCTCTCCAGGACTTGACCGCAGACAATGATGTTCTCCACGGTGCAAATCTGGTTCTAGCCGACAAGGTCTCTTCTGTGTAGCAACAGTTTGCCGCTGTTCAAGTTAAAAGGCGCCTACTGTCGCCACTTACCTACTCATCCAGTTCCTGGCACGTTCGCCACTGCGCCATTTCAGCAACCTGTCGCCTGGTCTACGGATAATACCCAGTTTCCTCTCTCTTCCCTTATAAGTATTGCCTTCGTAAGGACCCCCGTACTAAGTTACCATGCATACTTGCCTTCGATTCCTTTGCCTTCCTGTGAACCTGCGAAAGGTACACCTCCCGTACCGATTCCATTCGACCCATTAACATCTACGCCATCGTCGTCATCGACAGAGGTCCTAGAAACTCTGCACCTGTCGCCTCGGATTCTATCCGTACATGTTGGGACTCTGTCTTAGCTTCCATATCATCCCAACCTTTTTTCTCGTATTCGCTTTGGCAGTTCGATAACGCCACGTCTTTGTCCTGGTCTACCTAGGCCTGATTCAGTGCTCTACAGCCATCACTAATGATTTATCTTGTGTCACCTGCCATGCCCGTGCCAGAGGCTATGCTTTGGGTTTTCGTCTCTGCGAATAACTTTCAGGACATTTCTTCTCGTCAACTTTACCAGTTTTCAGTACTCTAACGCCCTTCACAAAATACCGTGTGACAACCCAAACGCCTCCGACACTTCTATGAGTCCTAGGTTTTCACTTCATTTACCTCGCATCCAAGTTTTTCATTCAGAATACTATGATACTGATATAATGTTTATAATAATAACCCACAATTCTCGCACACGTTCGATTTGTTGCAGCGCTCTTCTTTCGGACAGCTCTTTGGCTACGTCGAGATGTCCGCTTAAATACAGTCCTTGACCATCTTCGTCTTAAACGTCTCCACCAAACCGCTTCTGTACAAAACCATGCTTTCCACAAAAACACTAGCTTCCCGTTAGTGTTGCGACATGCGAATTCCCCAACACACTGTTTTCTCTTCGTTCGTCGCCTGTCCCTTTGTGACAACACAGATTGTGTACTATCATACTGGTTGTCATAGTGATGCACCTCGCCAAGGCAGGGGCAACACATGCAGCTATGTCATTGTCGCCTCCACATTATTTTCCTCTGTGGTTTCAGTAGATTCGACACACGCCTCATTCTGTATCTCATTCTGTGCATCTGGACTCCCAACGTCCTGTGTGTGTGTGTTAAAAATCCAAACGACAACAATGACTGTGGCAGTACTATAGGTTTTTCCCCTTCTCTTCCGCGCCTTACGTCCCTGGGAAATTGATCCAAAACGCTACCATTGCGGACCACGATGCACTACAACGATGCCTTCGTCAGCGACACATGTCGCCGGGCTGTGACTTTTTCTCCACAACCAATCCCTGTTTCTCAATACTACAGCCACTCTACAGCACCAAGGCAACGCCTCCTACGCAGTCAATACAACATGTCACCAATCTACAGCTTGTTCTCCAACTGACCGTTTCAGGCTCAACTACCCTCTGGGAGTTCTGTGCCTGTCCACACCCCTGTGCTTTCACTTTCACCTGTGCATTTCATCAAGATGGTTGCCACTTGATGTTTGGTAGCCTTCTTCCCAAATAGGACTGTATGTGCACCTATTCTTTTTACCCCTGTTAACATCTGGTGTCGAGTTGGTTCCAGGTACTTCTTACATCTGTTAGCATTCAACAGAGAATGCGGCTGCCGAGGGCGCTTTGGGTGCTTGAACCCTGTTTGCAACCGCTTGTAACCCTGGGGGTGATCGTCCGGGTGGTACCCTCACTGTCATAGATGACATCTGCTGTAATGCTAAAAACTTCAGGTAAATATATTTACGAACGGCAGGATGATCCCATTCTTGTTTCTATTGCCTGCTGAAATATACATTACCTTTTACCTACCCTACCTCCCCTATCTGGTCACCGCCTTACGCTACAGACAAATAGAGATGCTAACCTAGCCCACCGGGCGTCTTATATAGGGGAGTCCGCGCATGCGTACTGGGTTACAAGCTGGGAACTGGCTTGATCTTTAATCTCTACAGGAAACCACTGATGGTGAGAGGGAATGCTAAAAAATTCAGGTAATATATATTTTCGGTAGGTAGTAGAAAACAGAATCAGCCGGGGATCATCCGGTATTCTTAATTTTTTTAGATATACTTCCGTCTTTCCCCAATCCTGATCCGTGTTTCTGGCCATCTTAGAAATTAGGTAAAAATTTAGTGGCATGTGAGAAAATGAATCTGCCTCAACAGCAGGTCTGGGCGGTTTAATTGTGTTAACAGAAAAGAAAAAAGTTAGAAAATTGCTTCAGCCTGGTTCAAGCTTGAAGCCTGGGAGGTCCCCGGTAGTGAATAACAATCCAGCTAATAAGAGAAAGGCGCTGGAGTTGAGTTTCAACAGTCCAGATTTTTTCCCCTTTGAATAACTAGTGTATGTAACAATATATTATTTTTCTCTTCCTGTCTACTTAGTAATTGATTTATTGTTTTTTTTTTTTTTGGTGTAAACTGTTCTTACACAAAGTTGGAACAAAGTTTGCCTGATTACGAACATTTTTATCCGTAATCAGAGCTGTGTCTAGGCCCCCCCTCCACCCCACTACAAAGATATTACCCAGTTTATTTTGCCACATCTCCCTCCCTAAAGCCAGTGAATGAGTTAGGAATGTTCCTGACTGAGACCACTTTAGCTAAGCTATGGTACGACTGTTCACTTGATATGTAAAACTGAACTGTCTGTAGCTCTTTAATTTGCAATTTTTTATATTTATTAAATACTTAATTGTTATCCTCACAGGTAGGACAGGCTGCCATGTCGTCTCCCCAGTCGTATCCCATGGCTACCTTTCCGCCAGCAGAAGGGCATTCTCCCAGTGCTCCAGGTTATCCTCCTGCTGGATACCCACCTTCCCAGCATTCACCAGGTTATGGCCCACCACAGCCTTCTCCTGGGTATCCACCATCCCAACCTTCTCCTGGGTATCCACCATCCCAGTCTTTTCCTGGGTATCCACCAGTTCAGCAATATCCAGGAGGTCCACAAGTTCAACAATATCCAGGAGGTCCACAACCAGTTGTCACTCAACCAGGTACTAACGGAAGTTTATATGTTAATTAATAGCGAGAAACTTGCTGCTTAATATCTCCCTCAATTAACCACAATTACAAAATATCTAGGCGTGGAGAGCAGGATGTAATGCTGTGTTAAATAATAATCTGTATAACTAAGATCATAGTTTTGTTTGTTTTGTCCTACCTCTTCTGGGGGGGGGGGGGGGCGTTTTAGGTGAGAGAGGAAACAAGAATGGTTAAGGCTTGTTGGGAGTCGTCTGGAGGGAGAGGGGATGGTTTGGGAGGGACGGCCCGGGTTCTGTAGGAGGGAGGTACAGTAGTAGCTTAGTGATAAAATAAAGCTTGTGACGACACTTTCGAGTCTTCTCCCAATATGAACAGCACAGGTTTATTAAATAAATACACCTACATCACAGTATTGATACGAAATAGTAGTAAGCAGTAAACACCAAGAAAGCAAGCTAAGGTAAAGCCTGGTGGCAGGCTAAACAAATATGAATGAAGTAGTCGAAGATAGTGGCGGTTTTAACAGAGCAGTATCCACTAATTAACGGCATACCGTTCATGGTATTTCTTCGTGTAGAGCACAATACTACGGGTTAGTGTTGGGCGGTGCCAGAAATTTTCCAGCCGGTGCCGGTACCAAGCATAGTACTCCGGTACTCGGTTTTCTCCATTACGTATGAATGGTACTGGTATTATATACTGTGGTGCCAACATCCGATTTTTAAATAATAAATTTTATTGAAACATGTGTTTCATTGATATAGTTTTAATGGGAAAAAAATATGATTTTTCCTTCCTGATTTAAGCTTAATACATTTTTCATGACATATTTGATAAAAAAAAACCATCTTCTAAAATTTGTAGTTAACATGCTATCCAAGTAGAAATGACAATCTAAATAAACAAATGCTGGTTGTAGCATCAAAGTTCTGCAATTTTGGCTCCACTTACCATTGTTGATCTTTTACGGATTGTTGTCCTGCTTTGAGCCATACATCACAAGGACAAAATGAACTATTGTTATAATTTTAGTGCATTTTTTCATATGGAAACAATACCAGTATTTAAACTGCACAGTATTAGGTGCTGGTATTTGGCAAGAACCATTTATGCCCAACACTACTATGGGGAAGAAAATAACAACAATTAGCCACAATAATTATGCTTGCACACCTACTTACCACCAAGGTTAACTCATGCACTAAACACTACTGTATTAGTAACACAGGTATTCGAATCCCTCGACGAGTATTTTGCCATATCCTGACCAAACCCCTAGGTTCTTTATTACATGAATAATACAGGGTGAGTCAAAAGTATTGACCCAGTGGAATTGGCAGCTGCATGATTTGGTTTATCTATCAAACAACCTTCGATCGTTGGTCACCAAGGAGGGGGCCACGTTTTGAGACCATCCAGGGGTGCCCCCCACCCTGCCCCCTTAAATAAATTTTCCACTTCCGGTTCCTTTAGGAATAGGGCATTGGTCCCAATTTGAGATTTGAGCGGACAGTCAATTCATGGTGAATGCAGAAAACAGCATGTAAATCGGTCCTCAATAGCACGAGCTATGACCAAAACAACTTAGTACAAATGTTGGTTTTATTGCATAAAATAAAGTCATGAGCAGTTGTGTGAATTGGTTAATTGCATGTAATAATAATCAGCAAGGAATTGCAAACAAACGAAATGTTTGTATTACATGTAGCACACTGGTATTCGACCTAAAAGAACCGGAAGTGGAAACTTTATTTTAGGGTAGTATACCTTAAAATAAAGTTTCCACTTCCGGTTCACTTCCGGCTCACGTCCGGTTATTTTAGGTTGAATACCAGTGTGCTACATGTACTACAAACATTTCGTTGCGTTTGCAATTTCTTACTGTAATTATTACATGCAATTAACCAATTCACACAACTGCTCATGACAGTATTTTATGCAATAAAACCAACATTTGTACTAATTTGTTTTGGTCATAGCTCGTGCTATTGAGGACCAATTTACATGCTGTTTTCTGCATTCACCATGAATTGACTGTCCGCTCAAATCTCAAATTGGGACCAATTCCCTATTCCTAAAGGAACCAGATGTGGAAAATTTATTTAAGGGGGCAGGGTGGGGGCACCCCTGGATGGTCTCAAAACGTGGCCCCCTCCTTGGTGACCAACGATCGAAGGTTGTTTGATGGCTAAACCGAATCATGCGGCTGACAATTCCACTGGGTCGATACTTTTGGCTCACCCTGTATACTGAACTAATTTCCTAAGATTAGAATGGTATCGAGTTATACTTGATCAGGGTTTTCGTCATTCAGGAAGCAGCAGAGAATCCACGAAGCAGTAGATGCAACTAGGTTAGGAATCAGGACGGAATTACGGCAAACCCAGTAGAAAAGTCGGGAAACTGTATACAAGATCCCACGAGGCTGACATCTTGTGCATCTCATGTCGACCAAAAAAGGTTTTCACACCGTTTGGAATGGTATCAAGACATTGTGGGTCCCTCTCTGTCGTTTCCCAGGGTTGATCCATGTTTACCCCTCACGACGGCTGCTCCTTTCGCCGGGTCCATGGCGATAGACATTACCCACAACCACCGACACTGCTTGCCACAATCGACGCGTCCGACCAACCAGTCTTTTTTCGCTACGGCGATGGCTGCTACTATCACCAGTTTCCACCATCACAGCTACTCCAACAGTCATCTGCCCGTGGACTATCACTGTTTTTCACCTTTCAAAGGGGCCAAGACATCGTGACTCCCTCCCTGTCGTTTCCCAGAGTTGATCCACACTCAAGGTAGCACAGACAGAGACGACCAGGCTCTCTCCTTTCGGTGGACTTCCATCTAGTGCTCCCTTTTGCAGGCTTTCATCCTGGTTCATCGTCTGGAGTATTCAAGACATCGTGGCTTCCTCCCTATCATTTCCCATACCAGGGTAGACCCACATCATGAAATCAGCTCCCTGACGTTTTTGGAACAGGACAAGTTTCCCTGTTATCGAGTTCATCTTCAAATCACAAGGAAACTTTGGCTTGAGGCTCCCTCCCTGTTGTTTCCCATGGTCGTTCCACCCCCCCCCCCCCCCTCCCCTCCCCAAGTTTGAAAGGAGGGAAGTCAGAACGATAGTCTCTGACTTCAAAAAAAAAAGCCAAAGGAAAAGAAATAAAGCGTTTGCAATTGTTTTGCCACCCTCTTTTTCCTGATCCTTTCCATATTCATCTGGCCATGGAGAATCAAGGGATGGAAATTCAATGCAAGCCAGAAATCCCAGTCCCTATGACTGTCAGAGCCACATTGAATCTCAGCTTTACTTGCCAAGAAAGCCATTCCAGATTTCTCTTTCCACCACGAAAGCAATCCACCCATCAAGGAAGGCCGTCAACTTATCAACGGGAATCTGCTCACCTTGGAAAATGCAGACTTGCAGTTTCCGAGGGATGACCCACAGTGCACATCGAAAACAACAAGAAATCGAATCCTTCACTCATCAGTCAATCACGTTAGGTTTAACGTATCAGCGCACGCTCATATTCCATATGTGACCATATTCAGCGAGGCAACACCAAAGCTCAACTCTTAGTCATAAGAAGGGTCTGGTGGTAGTTTCAGTGACAAATTCTTCAGAGAATTTGATAGAACTAGCTGGTAACCCCTTCTATGGACAGCA
>JAHWFP010107456.1:0-29963 GCA_023313725.1 Lithobius niger
TTAGGATATATTCAGGTAGGCCCGACTTTTGGACCACCCTGTATATACACGGGCATCGTCGTTTATGATAAACAGAAAATATGCAGCGTAGCAAAACTTGTTCAAAAATTTGATTTAAAAAAAGGTGGGCGACGTTTCGTCTTCATGAGAGATTCATCATGCCCTGACCACACCACCGGTTTGTTTGTATGTTTAAATAACACTTTGTTGACAGCGATCATGTTGTTTCCTTGTTGAAGTTTTGGATCACTTTGATACACTACACGGTACACAACATGGTCTCCTTCAATGTGCACGGCTTGTCACACTCTAACATGACAAAGCAGGATTGTCCTCACAAGCATATGAATTTCGTTGTTTTGAGTTCCATGTTTGGGGTTGCAGACTGGTCTGCTGAACTCTGCAATCTGAAAGATACTACGGAGTTGTGGGATACGGTTATTGACATTATCAGATACCATACTGAAAACAGTAGCTACTTTATTAAATCGAATAGAGGAAGCCCGTGCTACGCACGGATGGGCTTGGATCCACCGTTTGCAACACGGGTACGTTTTGGTTTGGTTTGGTTTGCAACACATGTGTACGTCCACGTTTCACCGAATTACGTTTCTTCAATCCAAATTTTGTGCACACTGGCTAACAAACGCTTTCATCGAATTAAGTTTGTTCAATCCAATTTTTGCGCACACTGACTAACAACTGCTGATTTTCGTTCGCGTCGCTTATTCAATCAGCGCATCCCGTGATGCAAGTCACTGGATGCACCGTTTTAAAAATTGGCACGCTGAACGATCGTTACATGAAAAAATTTTGTGCTGCCTAATAAAGTTGTATTGCTTGCTGAAGGTCGTTGTACGGACGGTTGGTGTTGAATGGATCGTTTGCAACACTGTTACTGCTTGGTTGCTCATGTGTATGTCCGTGTTTGTCTGAATTAAGTTTCGTTAATCAAATTTATGATTCGCTCACTCAATCAGCGACTCCAGGCAGGACACAGCCCCCAACCCCTTCTCTGGATTCGGTGTCCAGTCACTGACATTTAATTTTTTCTATGGGAAGTAAATAAATACGTTTTTGTAGTTGAAACCTTTAGCGTGGCGGCTTTGACATTTTTATTTTCTGGGAGAGGCAGAAAGTAAATCGTCCAGCCAAACAATGCCTCATTATTGTTTTTATTTATTTACTACTCTATTATTGTTTTGTTTTCACTTAGAGATGTCTTATTGTTGCCGGCCACTCTGCAAGATAGCAACGATGAGCCACGTGCTCTGCAGTAATTGTTGGTGTGCTCTTTGAAACAATTTAGCTTAGCTCTGAAAGCCTGCATTTACGAAATCAGTAAGCCATTCCATCGTTTTTAGGTGCTAATTTCGAGATTAACAACGTAGCTTAGTTTGATTTGAAACTATATGCCTTTAGCTGACTCACGGATACTTTCACACACACAAAATTTATTTGAGGCCATGGCCCACAGCCGTTCGCCCCAACTAATAAACACTACCAAACGCTACAAAAGGTCCACTATTGTGCACACTAAAGCAACCACTACCACATGCTTTTTCACTTGTTCCACCTGTTCACTACTGTAACCTCCAAGCTTCTCGTCGGTCTGCACCGAAGCCAAATCTGCTTAATGCCCACTGCACACACACAGATCTCACTTACGAACATGTCCCCACTCTTCAGTCAGCGCTCCTCTGCCGACACTTTTCCACGGACACTTGCGCACACGTGTTTCAGGCGCTCTCTCCACAAAAGTGAGGCCACACGCCTCCACCAAACACTATAGAAGCACCTCAAAAGCACTCACAAACACGTCTTCTACAGAAACACGTGTTCCACTCGAACACGTCACCTTTTCTTCAGCCGTCACTCTTCTGCTGGCACTCTCTAGTTGGCACCTGTGCACTTGTCCTCCTGCACTCCTATACCCCGTTACAGCCATCAGAGGGGGCAGGAGACACCCTCAAATTTCTAACCTAAACACCTAACCCAACTTCTGCACAAAACTTCGCAATGGCTCGCAATTTCCCCAGCGGCTGCCTACCACTTGAGTGCGAGAGCAACTCCTGCAGCGTTGGCAGTTCTCGTATCCAGGAAGAGAACTTAGCGCGCTGTTTCGCATACTTTTTGCAAAAATGGAGGACATGCTCAGGTGTCTCTGTCTCTTCAACCTGGCAAACAAGACATACCGGGGACTCAACCCAGCCAAATTTAAACTGATGCTCACGTAGTAAAGAATGACCTACACGAAGCCTGGAAAGCACTTTTGCGTCCTGGAAGCTTAACCTGTTTAGTTTCGAAATTGTGGTCTACGCATGCGAACAGAGAGTACTGGAGAATCTGACACACTGCAGCACTGTGACGCTGCACGAGCTAGCTCATCAGCAAGATCATTCCCCCAGTTCCCACTGTGCCCCTTAACCCACTTAAAGAGAACTGCACTCGAACTGGTTGCTACCCAGAATTTCCACGCAACTGTGAATATAACAGGATCACTGACATCAAGGAGTTCACACGAACGACGCAACAGATTGTAACAGGAAAGCGAGTCAGTCTGCAGCGAAAACGACGGCAGCTGCAGATCCAGAGCAACATACAAAGCGACTGAGATTGCTAGCAGTTCACACAACGTACTGGACGTGGCAAACTGCACATGCCGCTGCAGCGACAATTTTTACGACAGAATTGCCACTCCAATGCCACCGCACTGCCTGTCATCCAAAAACGATGCATCACTGAAGATATCTCAATCTGCCGGACCACTTCCAAAAATACACCTGAGTTCCGGCCACCAAGACCAGGGGCTGTGTACTTCAGCACATGCAACTGCCTGTGGGTGACCCTACACCTGCTGCACCAACGAGACGCCCAGTCCTGCCTCACCTAAGAGTCTCACTCAGTATTCCATAATCTGTAAGAATCTTGCCAACAGGGTCTTCATCACCCCTGCTCATATTGCGCAGGCAGAGCAGCACGAGCAGCTCTTTGGATCGATGCTCCAGCGGTGGTTCATTACACTCAACCCACAGTGCTTGAACCGGAGTCGAAACGAAACACCCCGAAATAGTTCGGAGACAAACATTCAAAGCCATTGTCAGCACGCCGATGGGGCATCTAGCACCACACAGAAACGCTAAGTGATAATCCACCAAGGCTCGTATAAAAGTCCTGTATGCAGCCAGCAATGCACCCCGTTTAACGCTCCTCCCAACACACAAAGTTTTGAGCACAGAGGTGCGTGCCTGAATTTTGGCTTTCAGCTTAATAACATGCTGCGTCCAGTCCAGAGCAGCATCGAGAGTCACACTTAATTACTTGACACTCTGCTTCGGACATGCGACCTGATCGCCAACCTTAAGTGCAACAACTGATCGCTGCGCCTTCGCATACCGCGAGAACACAACAACCTCTGTTTTCGCAGGGGCCAAAAGCAGGCCACGATCACTAAGCAGCCTTCCAATCTGATCCAAAGACTTCTGCGCATGCACCGTCATCTGTACAAGATCTACGCCCACAAACTAGACAGCCACATCATCTGCGTAGCAGACAATGTTTGCCGAGAGCCCCACCTCCACAAGAACATCATTGATTGCAATCGCAAAGAGAACCGGGCTCTGACAGCTCCATTGCGGGAGCCCTCTGTCAGTACTTGCTTCAGAAAACCAGCTACCACCCACTTTCGTCACGAAAGCACGTTCACCCAGAAGGGGGACAGCAGCTGCAATCAATCTCGGACTAAGTCCCATTTTCTGCAAAGCCGCCTGAACCCAAGCAATCGACATAGTGTCATACGCTGCCTTGATGTCTAAAAAGACAGCCAAGACAACCTGACCCTGTGCCCACGCTTCCCTGACACTAGACAGCAAAAATAGGACAGCATCCTGCGCATTCCTATTTGGCCGGTAGCCAAATTGCACCCTCGCAAGACACCCATAATATTCCAAGTGCCAACTGAGTCTTTTCACAATCATTCACTCAAACACTTTACACATACTAGAAAGCAATGCTATAGGCCTATAATTCACCAGATCTGAACTATTGCTGCCCGGTTTGTGGACTGGCACGAGTACGGTGAATATCCACGATGGAGGTGGTGACTCCCCATCTACAATCTTCTGGAACAGTACCAGGATGGACTTTTGCCCACCCTCAGTCTGGCTGCGCAGATCACCATATCAAACCGCATCAATTCCCAGTGCACTGGCGTTCCTGCATTTAGAGAGCGCAATCCGGTACTCTGAGACCTCCCAGGGCATAACACCCACCTGAGTCGCAGCAGCCGCTAGCACCTACAAAGGGGCGATACCTCCTGATAGGGCGTAAACACTCGCAAACTTCTCGTTGAAGGCATCAGCCATACGAAGCACCTGCCTGTCTGCTCCACTAGCATCTTTGCTATAAACCCAAGACTGAGCCACAGCAGCCTTCTGCGGGCAATGCACTCACCATGCTGGCATCAGCGACCCAGCTGCAGCCCCACGCTCACACAATCTCTCACTGTAAGTGCCCTTCTCCCGTTGCAGGAGAAAGTGAGTTTCATTAGCAATCCCCCTGTACATAAGCCAGAGTACTGTGCAAGGGGACTTTTTCCACCTCCTATAAGCTCTTCTGCGATCCCTCACAGCAGTTGTGCACACATGCATCCACCACTCTGGATGGCTATTTCTGCCCTTCTGGCTAGCTTGATGAGGCCTCCTTCGCACATTATCTGTTATCCAGTCACGAAAAATGCCATTGTCAATCACAGGCCTCCTCCGCGTCGTGATCTGCTTCACCGGTCTGTCTGCTCTGGAGACACGTGCACGAAGAATGAAAAGCGATTAAAGTGATTGTTACTTACTTAATTGCTCTTTTGAATTCAACCTTATTATGTAGATAGCTATTTTTCGTAAGCCCTATTACAATTAAAAGAAAAAAGTTAAGACTTTGGCGTAGATTCAGAATCACCCTCAAAATGAAAAACAACAGTCTATTAACAATGTTTTTAGCAAAATGAAAATAAAACAAATTACTTTAATTGCCAGAAATGCTATTCACAAAATACAGTTATCAAGGATGGGTCCGAAAATGCGAGTTCTGTTTAGATTTGCGAAAAAAGGGACAAAATTGACCATAACATCCCACCACTCGTAGTGGACGGTCGGTTCATTTCAACAGACAATGACAACACGAATGCACCGCATTTGCTGGTTGCTTTGTCTTCGGTATATACCAACTGTGTTTACTGCAGAGGTACTTTTAAAGGCACTATCTGCTTACAAATCAGGTCGGTCTGTTGGTCCCAAAGGTTTCTCTGCTACTTTTTAGAAGGAAATTCAACATGAAATTTATATTTCACTGTCCTGGATTTTCGAACATACCATGGAAAGCGATAAACTCCCTAATACTGGAAAACTGAAAATGTAAAAAAACCAGTTTGCTACACCTAATAACTAACAGACAAATTGCCCTCTTTTGTGTCCCTTGTAAGATAATGGAACATATTGTTCGAAACACTATGTTAAGTTTTTACATGAGAATAATTTAATTATAAGTGACCAATTCGGTTTTCTTCCAGGTCGTTCCACTACTTTGCTCCTACTTACTGCACTGGATGACTAAACATTTTATAGTGATGTGGGAATTCCTTCTGATACAATCTTTATTAATTTTGCGAAGGCATTAGAGTTTATGGTACACAGAAATCAGAATGTCTTGGTTTAGTGGCAAACTTATGAATTGGCTTGAGAACTTTTTAATGAATTGGAGTCAGTAATTTACCACTGAGAAGGCCCGTTCTGACATGCTTTCATTACATAGTGGTGTGCCGCAGGGGTCCGTCATCGGCCCACTCCTTTTCATTATTTTATTGATTGATCTTCAGATAACATCCAGAGGGTGCAGAGCAAATACGCTTATGACGTTGAGGCCGATACACCGGTAGCTTAAGCTAAAAAAAATTTAATTGGTGCTTTGGCTCGATTTCCAGGCGAGGGCAAAAAAAGAAAACAACAATAATAAAAGATAATAGTTTAGCGAAATGGTTCGATTATGATATTGTGCTCCTATGACATATTTTTTTCCGATAGCAAAAAAAATATGTCACAGTGAGCACAATATCATGATGAGCCTTTATGATGGCTGATCTTTTGATCAATGAACTCTTTACATTTTTGCTTGGGTTGTTTTTTATCGTTCATTCTCAGTAGGGATATTAGGTTTTTTAAAGGGCATGGCGTCAAGCATAGCAAAATAGCTTTCTTTACTTCTGCTGGTGTCTGTCTCTCTGTGTCCGCCATACTTCATGGCTGTAGCCATGATAACTTTTACTCCATTTGTCTGATTCATTTCAAACTTTCCAGATCGATTTTATGTCTTATGTGTGGCTGTAAGTTCGTAATTCCGCAAATTGTTTAAGGGGTTTCGTTTTGGCTGTACTAAGTTTTGGCTTTTAACACGCTTTTAACCATATTTCATATTTTTCCATTCCTAGGAAAAAAAATTCTAACTTGAGAAAAAGCAAACCAAAATAACTGCAGCAACTAAAAGACATGACACTTAAAACAAACTAACTCATCACATGCCTTAGTTAGTGGTCGAGGATGATTAATAGGCAGATGTGACCTAGCAGTCTTGACAGTCTTAATGCCTTTTGTGTATAACATATTTGTTTTTCGTTTCTTTTAGGTGGATAAGCTTGGGTTCAGCAGCAGTTGTCAATGCATACTACAGGTTTTCTGACAATAGCATGAGTGAGTGTCTTCTTATTCCCACTAACATTTTAATTTGTTATATTCTTGTGCATCCCTTACACATTGCTTGTAGTGTGTGTGAATCAGGGGAACCAAATTTGTGTAATAGGAAATTATATAGTGAGCAAATTCTTTTAGTTTTCAATAAAATTAGTAATTCGAAGAATGAATGCTAAACCTGTTGAATAATACATTTTTACGCAGTTATTTTAAAACTGTGAAAGTGATACGGAAAATTATTTTTATTTAATTAATCATTAAAATAACTAGTTTTGAAGGCCATTAATTGAAAAAAATAATAACTAAAAATTCATAACGTGGCAAATAGAACAGTACATTGTGCCTTGGAGTGCATTGTCAAAGCTATTGCAAAGAAAACAACAGCAACAATAATGAAGCTAATTTATTATTTACAGTCTTCTATGCCGGGGTCCTTAATGGTGCCTTCTTTGAAGTTGATCGCCCCAAGTACTTAAATTATGGCAGCATGGGTTTCATAGTTGCGCATGAGCTAACTCACGGCTTTGATGATATGGGTAAGTTAAAACAATTGTTAGTGTTCATTCCTTATTTTCTCAGAAAAACGTCAATAATGTTGCAGTCAGCACTCAACTGATATAAAGCATCGAAAAAACACATGGCTTTGTAGTAGGTAATAACAATGCCACAACAAGAGAGATGCAAGCGAAGGCATGTGCCCCGGTGTGCTGATCTGTAGGGGTGCCCAAATACGTTAGTGGTATTGCAGCCAGCTTGATCACAGATTGCTGCAGTGCCACGGACAAACACAGTCTAAAGGCAGTAAACGATCGTCAACTTTTAAATACGCAAAATGTCACACACAATCGTCGAGATCTAATATCTCACAATGAGCATCATCATTAACCAGCCTCTGTCAGCCATTGCTCCTCGCACACTATTTAACTGGACGTAAGTAACTGACGGCAGCAGGACAAACAAAGGAACACGGAACTAGGCCAGCTGAGACTCGTCACAAGCTCGCCCTCCCAAAAGATTTGTAATGTGTCGTTATATGTAAAGGTAACATGTGCCATGCAGCCAACACTTCACAATACACCTTGCCATTACATGAGCCGCACGCACTAATCTAATAGCTGCCAACATCCAATAGCTGTCTAAAAGCCAAGTACGCTGCTGCTATACTTTGTTCCACATTATGTTTTCAGAAAACTGACTGTATGACGCCACTATTTCTTCCACTACGAGTGCAAAAAATCCGTAAACATCCCATTTGTAAACTCTAACAGTAACTGTGTAGAGTCTACAAGTGTGATATCCACATGTTTTTGCACTCTTAGTGCAATGAAACGAGTCATCATCCAGTCAGTTTTCTGAAAACATAATGTGAAACAAACTATAGGCAGGGAGCGAAGTTAATTGCTGAACCGTCGTATAAAAGGCACGCTGGAACAAGAGATCTTAAGTTGGTGTTGGGTGTTAACCGAAAAAGTTGGACCTCTTAGACTCGCTAGGGTTGAAACAAGCTAAACACTTGTCATCAGTGCCTAATATACTAATGCTCACTGCGTAATCCCCCCCTAGAAACCCTTGAATCTTGGCTGTTGTCAGTTTTGTGTTACATATTTTGGGGGCCATTTCTGGGATATGAGAAAAATCCTATGACAAGAGCAACCATTTGGGGGCAATCCGTGAGTAACTGTGAGTTGGAAAACCATGTGAGGGCCTCATTTTCTAACTCAAAGCCAAAACTTTGGGAAATTACCCACTTTCTTTTTTTTCCGGCAAAGTAAAGAAAAACAGTTGGGAATAAGCAAGTAGTAGGGAACAAAATCCTATCGCATTGAAGTTTGGAACAATTATTGGAGATGGACTGTGACCTGACCAGTAAGTGCGTGTCAGAAAATCATGGGAAGGCAGTTTTTGTCTCTCTTGAGCTAAAAACTTTGACTTTAATTGAAACAACCCACTTTTTTTCACAGCAAAAGAACGTAATACTTTGGGGGCAGTTTGTGGACCCCTCCACTGCCTACCTTTGGGAAAACATAAAAAGCCATATTTTATTCGTTAGGCCTAAAAACTTGAAATAAAAATCACTTTTTTTCTTCTGAAAATAAAGTTAAAAGCGCAAATAACTCAACAGTAGGGCAGAAATAGAAATCCTGTTGCATAGTAGATTGCAAGAGCTTCAAAGTGTGGAGAAATAAACATGTTCCTTCACAACATGTTACTCCGGTCACAAGTAGGGATTACATTGTGTAGGTACGGAGAAAGTGCCTATCCGATCTAATCCCTAGCTGTGACAGGAATAACATGTTGTGAAGGAACATGTTTATTTTTTTTTTTGCACTGTAGTGAAACTTGGCGTCACGAAAATGGCTGTTAACAATGCTGTTTTGCCTCCTGTCTCTAGACCTCAAGTAGTGTGGCACCTCGATGTGAGCAATGCATGAAAAAGGGCTAGAACTGAGGAAAGCAGAATGCACCCTTGGTTGAGGACTTACGGGAAGATTTGAACGATTCATGGAAGATGGTGAAATTTTAGGACCAGAATTTTATGGATCTGAAAGAAGCCTATCTTCCCTTTGTCACGTTCAGATATGGAAGGAGTGGAGGAGCAAACTTTCACTAACTCCCTGAGTTGAGCAGAGTTCCTGGTTTGGAATAGCCAGCTCCGCACAGCAGGAAATGATGCAGCTCTACCTCGTAATGTTGAACCAATGAGACCCAACAGCGGCCATTACACTCTTCACTGTCTGCCTCCAATAGACACTGAACACGTGCTGTTGAAGCGGGCGAGACACTATGATGTCCTCATTCTCGCCATCCACGAGCCAACAGGGACAGAGTGGATGGAAAAACGAAGTAAGGTGGAGGCAACCATTCGATCAGGAACCGGATGTGGACATGTGGAGGCAGAGACAACCTTAACATGAAAACAGCTTGCCTCCAAGTATGGTTAGAAGGACAATGACTGGCGACGCTCAGGGTTGGACAGGCTCTAACTACGTAACTGGGGATAGGAACCGGGATCATAGAGATTTTGTGGGTGACAGCTTCACACAGGATCCCTTTCAGGGGTGGGTTGGGTTAAGTGTAAAACCATTAAAAGTTGCCATGCTCACTTACGGATGTGCATTAAGACAACACGGAAATAACGGTGTGCGACAAAATAGTGACATCATAACAACCCTATGACAATACAGCGTACAACGCGACAGCACACAACAAAACAGCGCAATGACATAACAGTGCAACAACAAAATAGCTTGGTATATAACAGCGTGTGACTAAGGAGCACAAAAAGTTATTTTGAAACCACAACGTTTTGAAAACTGTTAGTGCTCTCCTCAGGTCAAAGTATAAAGCTGCTCCAAATGTACAAAAAAAACAGTGTTACAAAGTAGCAAATATATAAAAAGCCAGTGCTACAAAGGAAACAACAGAACAAACAGCAAAAAGGGTGAAAGGAAACCCTCTGAGGACAATTGTAGGACCTGTCAAGAGCAGGGACATATATCAAACCGTTGCCCCAAGAAGCCAAAAATGTAGACAAAGGTACTCATTAACTTGGTTAAACAAAATAACAAACTATAAATGCGTAGATTGGTGAGCGAAAGCAGAACTATGGCGAGGATCGCTAAAACGTGTCTTTGCACCAAACGTTCAGCTTTTTAGTGACCTAGATGAGGAAACTCAGTTTGGCCCTGTACCTTTAAATAACATTAAAGTGGCAGGAGAATTCTCTTGGCCTCAATCGATAACAAGGTAAGCTCCACGATCGTTTCCAGTGCTGCTGCACGAACTTTGCAGGCAAGAAGCGTAAAGTGGCATATGGATTGCCATGGACAGTTCATCTTGGCAGCTGGATAAATCCAAGGTGCTGGGTACATGAGGTGGCCTTGTGGATGCTCTATTCAGCAGACATTTTTAATTCTAGAGAAAGCAGCTGGTAGTGTAATTCTAAACGTTGAGTCGGACTGGCCTCACACCAGGCATCAAAAAAGGTGGCTGGTGTGTTGTCTCAGAAGAACATGAGACATTTCCTTTAGCATGCTAAAACTGAACAGCTTGCGCAATTGGACGTAGAAAAGGGGCGGCGTGCTAAGGATGAGGCTATGTTGGAAAAAAAATCCAACAAGCGCTCAGTTCGAATACACAATGCAAACTGCTGAGAAGGTGTTTACATAAATTCAAACGTGTTGACATCTGAACGAGGCAGTACAAATCTCTAGCAACACAAGATTGAGGTCGAGCCAGACACACACGTTACATGTTTGCCTCATCGCCCAGTCAACAATAAGACTAGAGCTATCAGATGTTTGAATGGATCAGGGATGATGTCATTGAGCACCATGGGGAGCTGTACCAGTACTTGGCCCGGAAAAGGGTGACCCACAGGCTTTCTGTCATGAATGCCGTTTTCTCAACTCCAAGACTGTGAAAGACAACCAGCCAACCAGTAAAGCCAGCCAAGTATTCTCAATGATGGGCAAGGCAAAATGCAAGGGTGTCGATTTTTCTAAAGTTGTGGGGGGGGGGGGGGCGACCAAAGCCCGAGAAACAGCCAAAATTTTGTATTTTAAGGTGGGTGAATTTTAAAAATGAGGAGGAGGTCGGGGTAATGTCTTACGGTAGTCTTGCATCCGTCCTCCCCCCTCCTAAAATTACACCCCCCATAGCTTTGTAAGTGAGGGGAGGGGGCATTAAACCGAGCCTATGGGCCAACACAGCTGCCAGCTCCTTGAGTCAGCCACTTTGCTTAGGTAGAATTCAAGCACCCCAAAAAATAGTATCTGAAAAATTTTCGTAAACTTGACTGTATCAAAGTAGGGTTGCACTACGAAATGCGAGAATTTAATAGAAAGATGAATTGTTTATACAGGGTGGGGCAGAAAGGAACGGCCACCCTTGCCAATCAAAGATGGTTAATGTTAGGATAATAAAACATAGCATGATATGTAGGCAAACGGGGGGTCAACTAGCCATGTGTCGATCACTGACCTTGACGCATATTTTCAAGGTCATCGTGATGCTAACTTTTAAACCATGCTTCATAGAACCCTAGTGTAAATTAGAAACTTGTAGACATTGGCAAGGCGTGGCCATTGCAAAAAAACGGAACGAAATCCGGTACGCTAGTTTAGGAATTACGGAAATTGCAAGCGTCATTCTCTTGTGATGACCGAGAGGCTTTCCTGCGAAACAGTGAGTGTGAAATAAAGTCAGTAGTCCTCAAAGTACGTGATGCCTGCTTGGAAACAAACAGCAAGTGACATACTGATGACTCGACACAATCTGCTACATTACACGTATAGACAAATTGGTGCTGCAAACTACAGCATATTATGCAAGTTGGCATAATTTAGTCACCGTGGCCATCTAGATAATAACCCTAAACTTGTCCATCCCTCATGTTAACATTTCTGATTTTGTTTCCGAGCTGATCACGGTTACTGAATTATGCCATTGAGTATGCTGCCAACACCATTACCTACCAATAACAATGCGTGGTATTTGGCAGGAAGCCACTCGGTCAACACAAGAGAATGATGTTTGCAATTTCCGTAATTCCTAAACTAACGTATCGAATTTCGTTCCGCTTTTTGCAATGGCCATGCCTTGACACTGACTACAAGTTTCTACTTTACGCTAGGGTTCTACGAAGTATGGTTTAAAAGTTAGCATCACGATGACCTTGAAAATATCCATCAAGGCCAGTGATCGACACATGGTTAGTTGGCCCCCCGTTCGCCTACATATTATGCAAAGTTTCATTATCCTAACATTAACCATCTTTGATTGGCAAGGGTGGCCCTTCCTTTCTGCCCCACCCTGTATAGTGTATAGCAGTTACGGGTATATTTAGAGGGTTGCTTTGGGGCCTACAGCCCCGACATACAACGAAATACGATAGAAAAGGACGGGTAAAATAGAAAAAAAGTTCATATTTTTTTTCGGAAAAAATGAAAATACGTGAAAATTAATATTAGAGAGGGGGGTGTGAGCCAAAAATCGTTGAAAGCACCTATGCGGCAAAAGTGCAAATCTTCCTCTGACAGCATCAATTAAAAATACCTTCAAACATTCGCAAAAATTGCAAGTGAGGTGAGAATGATTCATTGTGTACATACGTTCTCCAGATCAGGTACGAGCCGTACCACTTTTTTTCGTAGCGCCAAGTGCCTTGCTGCAGTGGCAGGCGAAGTGAAAGGCTTACTTCGAAACGAAACAGCACATGCGGTGTGGTGCGATATAAAAATGTGTCCAAAGGAGTTTTTTATTTCTTTAAACAATTTTGACATTGATTGCCCAACATCATCTTGTGGCATTGTGCTTTCTTCAACAACTAAATAAAATTTTTAACGAATTTATCTTTGGATCAGACCCAAATTTTGGGGAAGTTTGTGTAAGTGATAGCCTAATGAATCAATCAACACAATGCAATATTGCAGTTGCCAAAAAATGTAAGTATTGGCTTACTAAATATAATAAAAATTGGACTTTGATTTTAATTTGCCACACGTTACTTTTTTTTTTTTGGGGGGGCGGGGGCCCGCGATAGAAATGAAAATGGGTAGAGTGCTATGCCGGTTCTCCGTACCACTATTTTTAGCTTCCGCCGGGCCTGCTCCAGATGCACCGAAAAAAAAAATAATAATAATGTGACTGTATGGAAATCACTTCCCTTACACACACAAAATAACACCAAAAAAAATATTAAAATAAATAATTAATTTTTTTTAATGTCCATTACGCCAGCCTAGTAAAGTTTTATTGTGTTGAATTAAGATACAAACCCAAAACCAATTCTCTAGATTTTTCACACTGCAGACCTGCTTTTGCATCATATTGCAAGGACTTGAAAATGTTTTAACAAATGAAATGCACTGATATTTAGTCTCCATTAAAAAATTAATGGTTGTACCAAATCATTCGTACAATACAATCATAACAATCAATTTAAATTCCCAGCTATAAAAAGTAAATAAATAAACAAACCTCATTTCATTTGCCGTTGACGTATATTTTGTTCCACATTATGTGAGGCCACTTTTTCTTCCACTACGAGTGGTGCAAAAAATCCGTAAACGTCCCATTCGTAAACTCTAACAGTAACTTTGTAAGTCTACATGGGTGATATCCACATGTTTTTGCATTCTTAGTGCACGGAAACGAGTCGTCATCCAGTCAGTTTTCTGAAAACATAATGTGGAACAAACTATAGTTGTGGGCAGGGCCGTGACTGAACGGGGGGGGGGGGCTTGCCACCCAAGAAAGACGGAAGAGGGCGTAAAAAAGCTTACCCGATTTCAATTGGTTTTTTTCTTGATTTTTTGTTTGTTTTTTCTATCATTATAGTTTATAATTGGACTTAAGAAAGATTAACTGTATTATTTCGTCTTGTTGGGGGGAGAGGAGAGAGGGATTGTCGTGGGGGAATAAAATTGGGTACACTCTCGTTTCGCTGACTCCCATTTCGCCGACTCCCGGTTCGCCGAATTTACGAAACGATATGATCCCGTTTCGCCGACTCTTAAGTAATTTTAGTGATGTCAACACACAAACAATTCTACGATTCGTTAAGCAATGACATTAAATCAGAAAGAAGCAAAACATTTTGATCTGAAAACTTGAAATGGTGTTTAATTTAGGTATGAACATGCGCCCTTCATTTGCTGAAAAAATATTCGCTAATTTTTTTAATAGACCGTTTCGTGGTTAAATATGTTTGTTGTTATTTGTTTGATAAACAGATGAAATTCGTAGTAAACAATAGGAGTCAACGAATGATACAATGAAGTTTAATACTGCGAACTGCAAAAAAATGTTCTTTGGGCCGCCCCCCGCGGGGGGGGGGGGGTTGGGCCTTCCCCCCCCCCCCCCCCACCGCGGGGGTCTGGGGTTGGCTGGCGGCACTACTTGTCGACACGAACACGAGACACTACAGGGCCCTTCTCATCCCGAAGCATTTTTTTTTGGGAGGGCGAATCCAAAGTGTTATTGTTTTGTTCATTCGGTCCGTTTCAGGTATCATTATCCACCCACATATCAAAATCTAATCTACGTATACGACAATTTTTGAATAAGCTACATCGTCACAAGAAGAGAAAAAAGAAGAAACGGGGCATGTTAAAATCGTAGCGCTTTGTGCAATATGGCAATACATTTGGTAAAGTAAGGCTACGTTTTTAACTACCTACTAATGAACTTTTTATTACTTCTCGGTGAAACGGGAGTATAGCTTTACTGAAATTGCGAAACGGGAGTCGGCGAAACGTGGGTGAACCTAACCATAAAATTGCTTTGTGGGGGCGAAAAATTGCCAGTTTGTGTCCCCCACCCCCACCCGTAGAAAAATTCCTAGCCTGGTTGTGAGTTCCACTAAATCACAAGGCGATTCCAGTTTAGTTTCGTCTACACGCAATCAAACAAATTTTGAAATCGGATTCTCCGGTATCTTTCGTTTTGGCTTTGCTCGTTTGGCTCTACTCTTCCATCTTTGACTAGTTTCGCACTAAATTACACTTTCACTGTAACGGCGGAAATGGGTGAAAAGTCTCACACGTACTACATACCGAGTAGGGTTACACATACACATTTTGAAAGTAGTTCTAATTTACGAAAATTAAATAAAGTTTAGATTGATATTCGACTAATAATGAAATTTAATGTGTATCAATTTTTTGCGTGGTGTTGATTTTTTACCATAAAATTGTATCACTTTAAATTAATATTTTTATGGAGTTAAAAAAACCTTTTTATTTTGCTATAGCCGAGTGATATGCTTGCATCCTCCATTTACCATAAATCTGTCATCCTTCTGACCTTGGCCATGCCTTGCAACTTCTTTCCTTCATTACTTCCCTGTATTAGGTACTGATGACTCACAATATTCGATGACCTGATTTACTCAATGGGGAAAACGAAAGTACTGTTTTTCTTGAAAATGTGGGGGGGGGGGGGGGGGGGGGGGGGGGGGGGGGGGCCCCCCCCCCCCCCCCCCCCCCCCCCCCCCCCAGGATCGACAAAGTGGCTTACAATGCTCAACACAAAATCAGGCTTTAATGCAATCGGAATGGAAACTGAGAGCAAGGCATACACCTGTGTTCGGTGTCATATGGGATCTTGGCAGTTCAATAGGATGCCTTCTGGGCTATGCAATGCACCAGCATTCTTTGCAGGAGATGCTATGTACAGTACAGCCACTCTATGATTTGTGTCGACGATTTGGTAATTTATTTTGAGGATTACCAAAGTCACTTAGATCACATTTCAGATGTACAAAACAGGCTAGGAAGGGCAGGCCTTGACGTAAATCTGAAAAAGGTACACTTTTGTGCCAACCCAATGAGTTATCACCAGAACTTGAGAAGGTTAACGTGATAGGAATTTCCAGAACAAGGGAACATAAAGAGCTTGCATAAATTACTTAGGATAATGGGCTTTTACAGGGCCTTCATTAGGGATTTCCGTGTCATGGCAGCCTCTCTTTATGAATTTCTGATGGAAAATGCGAAACCTTGTTGCTGCCGCTATACACAATACCCCTTACTATATAATTGGTCACATTGGGAGTTGCACCACTGTGTGCAGGGTAACCCCTAACTGTGGCAGGATTATTTGTGAAACCAACAAATTCCCTTTTAACTAAAGAAGTGTCACTCGCTAAACCTCCCCGAGCATAACCAGGGCTTTGAGCAACATATTGTCCCGAAACTAAAGACAACAAGTGGTTAGACAGACACTGGCATTTAGTTTGTTTATTGTCAAAACTTAATTGTGTGGTGTGGCACCAGCCACAACATTGTGTACACTCTTGTTAGAGTTAGTGCTTTTGGTTTTATCTCGTGGCAGAAAGTGCTGCCATGAATGACAGTATCTGAACCGCACAAATCAGACAAATATTTGTGCTCTTTAGCAGGAACAAAATCATGGATATCACACAAGAGGCCTTCCAGGATAATGGCAACCAAAGCGTCATCTTCCAACGGTCGATGGAGCTTACTGCTCTTTGCCAATATAGCAGCAAGAAATTCCTGATGTGTTTGGTCTGCCTCTGCCTAATGGCAGTCATATCAGCCAGTAAAACGCTATCTTGTTTCCAATGAGTGAAATCTTCTTATGATGTCACATCATGTATCAGGTTGAGGTGTGTGTGACTTCCACAATCTTTATTGCTTTCTTTATGCAACAGTGAATGCATAAACGTGTGTGCATGGAAACACCACTTAATTACCTATCTGCAACATACACATTCATTTTATCTCAGCCACTCCGTCAACTTTGTATCAGCTCAAAGTTAAGGTGGAGTCATGTGAATCGTTCTAAGTGCTTGAGCAAATGCCACAGCAACTGGTACTGCTGAGGGTTGAACAGGGCTAATACAGTTGGAGAACAGGAGTGTGTGCCGACCCAATCACGCCTGTGTTGGAGTAGGCTAGGTGTGCACATAGTCATCACTTGGTGATTGCTACATCGAACGACAGTAGTTATTGACAAGATGAGTGTTGGATCATTAAGTTAGTACTCCTAATTGTGGTGTTGGTAGAACCAGAAGAATATTGAAGTAGTAGAAGATGAGACAGTGGCTGTACACGTTGATAGAGCCATGCACTGTGATACTGTATTACCAGTAGCGGTGTTGTGGCCACATGTTGGGACATCTGGTGAGGAAGGAGCTGAACTAAACACACACTAACATAGCTGCTAGCTTGTGAATGCTAGCATCGTCCTGACAGCCTGGAGGAGATCGTTAATGTACATGTGGTCCGTGCCCTCCTTGTAAGGGAGAAAAACATGGCCGCCCTTTGTTCAGGGCAGAACCTTGTCCACGCACTACATTGACTGTTCATCTGCTGTCAAAACTCCCACGAAATGCATGAAAAATTGCAATTGTTACGCAGAAAGCCTTTTCTATATCCCCAAACCATACAAGCTGTGTAAACTTGGCAAGTGTGATTAAGAAAATGACTTACAATTTAGTTTCATTTTTGTGGCTACATCCTATTACTAAACAAGAATGACGCAATGCCCAACGCAACAAACAATTTTTTGTTTTTCGTCAGTTTTGTATGTTCTTACTTGCGACACCCTCTTCTTCCGGCCGCATTGCAGTCCAGACACAAATGATGAGAAAAAATAGCCACTCGATCGCTGATCGTCGTTCACAACACAATGCAGGGCTTGCTTCTATGCGCCGCAACGTAGCAAAGTTCGCCTCATTGTTTCAAGAAAGTTCGTTGCGCTAAATGGCCGCCAAAACTTCATACAAAGTTTGAATCTGTTTGGAAGCGCCAGTTTGTAGCTAGTCTGCACACAGCTTGCCGCACTGCCACCGATAAACTCGGTCTAAAGCCCATAAACGGTGTTCTGTGCTTTAATATGCAAAAAGGCCAACACTATCGATGAGGGCAGATATCTCGCACTGAACAGTATCGTTAACCGGACTCTGTTGCCGTTATTCCTTGCTCGTCTTCGGAAGTCGGTCAATTGTATGGTAAGCAGAGCTAACAAAGGAATGGCGAACAAGTCCAACTGAGACTTGTCACAGTACGTACTTAAAAGCTAGAATTTTTCCTGAAACGAATTTTAGTTAGCATCAACAACATACAAAAACCTTGAACTTTTAGGTTGTGTCTTGCTTGAAACTTGCCAGCAATCAGTGAATTCCATTGTTCTGTTTTAAGCGTTAATGCAAAGTTATAGAAATGCAAATCATCTAAATTGTAGGACTGAAAGCCACAAATAAATCTGTATTTATTTATCATTTGCTGGGCAAAAAAATTTCGGTAAAAATTATAAATAAGAATTCATACCATATTCCGCGCAAACAGAAGCAACTAGAAACATCTTACACGAATAAAGAAAATTATTGCTGTTATCTTGCCAGAAAAAATTGAAGCAATTTTCATTTATGGATTTTTGCTATTTGTTACAGGTCGTCAATATGATCATAATGGGAATTTAGCCAACTGGTGGGGAGAAAAGACTGATCAGAAGTTTCAAGAAATGGCTGAGTGCATCATAGGCCAATACGAAAATTATACTATGCCTGAAGTTGACATGAATGTAAGTTTACGATATCTTCAAATTGCGTATATTCATTACATTTTTATTAAAAGTTTGTAAACTTATATTTTCGCGTAATACTTCTCATAATACTATTAATAGCTCATTCAGACTGCCACAGCTTTTCATGAACGACCCTGAACATTATGCCTGTGACAACAAAGTAACCTCACGTATTAGTATGTAGCCGATTGTTATCAGTCGGAGAAATTCACTATAGGTTATATTTTGGCGCCAGACACGGGCTGACTGACTGATACAGGAAAGTTGCTACAGACTTCCATACAAGACAAGCATGATGATGGCAAAAGACACTTTAAAACTTTTATTGTACTCTGGGTGTCTTCATGAACATTTATATAAATTGGTTATTATAGAAATTAGTCCAAAAAAAAATGCCACATCTACCACTACATTATTGGTGACTAATTTCTCAAGCACAGTTATTAAAGGGCAGTAGGTGAGCCAACGTAAACGTTCTACCTGATCCCATTCACAGCATTATTGGTCCGTTATTGGAAGGTCGCTGGCTGGTTGTTGAAGTAGAAAATGATAATTTCAGTACTGTTCTTCATTGTATTCTGTTCTCTGTCGTTCGTTCATCGTTGCAGTCTGAGCCCGCCATTAAATAAACGTAAAATCTGTAGAAAGTTTGCAGCTGTTATAAAAAAATTGGGGGAGTTGAGGCATTTAAGACAAATATGGAAACAATTGTCACATGGCTCATACATCTGCTTGAAGTATATCTACTTGTACACCGCATTTCCTCGATTAATCACCCTGGTACTCATTGGTGTTGTGACATGCAAAACTCGGTACTCATTCGAGTTGGTGCTTTGTCGCCCATGCTGATTATTTTAGAAAGCTGATAACTAAAGATGCATTTTATCTGTATGTTTAACAACACTATTTATGCCATATTAAATAAGTTTAGTATGTAAACCAAATTGCTTCCTCTACTAGATAGTTGTTCTTCCTATAGCCGGATTCGTCAGGCCTAGAAGCATCGCATCAAAGTTCGTTTCACACGTCTGGTCTTCTTCCTTTGTTCCTTCAAACTGAAAGTGTATGATGGATGCGAAAGTGATAACGATCATGCACCAATACAACGTTTCGTATTATGTTTGCAAATTTTTGGTTTCCAACAATAAATGGGCTGCAAGTTTGAAACAAAGAAGGCACGTCTCAAAATGTAGCTTTCACACTACTTTCAATATCTGTTTGTAAAGAGAGCTAGAGTGCTTAACTGAGACTGGGTACTTATTCGAAGCTCGGCGTTCATTGTTTTTGTGGGAGCTACACCCCGGTGCTTAGGTAAGGCTTGGAATTCTTTCAGGACCTGGCGCTTAATCAATCATTGTGCTATGTGTTTTCCTTATTGAGTTAACATTTCACATTTTCCTTTTTGAAGGTTAACATTTCTTATTTTCCTTTTTGAAGGTTAACATTTCACATTTTCCTTTTTGATGGTTAACATTTCACATTTTCCTTTTTGATGGTTAACATTTCACGTTTTCCTTTTTGAAGGTGAACATTTCTCTTTTTCCTTTAGGTGAATGGAATACTTACGCAAGGAGAAAACATTGCCGATGTAGGAGCAGCTAAAGAAGCGTATGCAGTAAGTTTTACTTCTGATTTACTGTATTCGGTGGACATGAGAAAACACTTTATTGTATGTCAACCTTTTAACTTTGTAGTCTGGTAGAGCCCAAACAAAAGGCCGGATTTGCCATCGCTTCAAAGCCCCAAAAGTGCTGTTAAACTCCAATTTGCCATAACTCGATTGATTATTACAGAAGCAATTACGTTTTTTTTTATTTATCGGTCTAACACTTACTATTATAAATTTAGGATCTGAATAGTTAAGGAATTCCAACAAAGCATACACTGTTGTGTTAGATACCAAGTGAACTTTAAAAAAATGGAAAATTAAAACATTGTTGATTCCTTATATAATTCAACAAAATAAAAAACAATTGATCATCCCATTTTAACAACTACAGAAAGCCAAGCGATCGGAAAACAAAAGGATTTCCGTTAATGACACACACTAGCTTCATTTGAAAAGAATGGTTGGGGAATTCCCTTCAAACGGCTACCAATACCAAATTGCCGTTTAACTAGCTGTGGGATTCTCACATTTGAAACCTAAACTCGTCATGTTATGATGAAGCTGTTTATACAAAACGAAGTACGCAGCAGACAATACGTTTGTACCATTTCTATTTCCACCGTAGTACGAATTATTAACACGTCTTTTTTTATAACAATGTGGTACAAATGTGGCAAAAAGTGGAAGTTGGAGCAGTTGCCTCGGGGCCCTATCAACGCACTTCTTGTCATTGTACAAAGTCTTTTTTTTACAGCGTTCAATATTGATGACTGTTCAGCTGTTACTTTGGAGCAACTTACAATTAAGAAAACTAGACTAAAAATTCAACAAAGTGGGCCCTTACTATCCACTTCCTAACTGACTTAGAAAGCCACTATACTACCTCTATACTTACTATAGTTCATACTTCCTCCTGGCGTTGTGGCAGACTTAGCAGCATCACATCTATAGCTTTGCGTTTGTCGCATTCACCTTTGTTGACAAGGAATTCGGTAAGATTTCACGAATGCAATAAATGGGAAGCTGTAGGTGCGATACTGCTTAGCTTTCCTATATTGGAGTGAGACGGTCATATATCAGAGGTGTGCCTCGAAACCATAGCAAGGGTTAATAAGCCCTTCTTTGAAGATTCCCTACTACTATGGTAACTCAAACTTTCAACACTATCACGCGCAATAAAAACGTTCTCAAACACGGCCTGCTACGTTGTGCTGATTTTTAGGGCACCCAGCAAAAAAGCTATCAGGTACAGCAATTAAAAAAAAATTATGCTTACGAAATAAAAATGGCATGTCTAAGCTTTTAAATTAACGAAAGAGCACCATAAAAAAAAAATTAACCATCAATTAGTATTTTAGCCTAGTTTAGGCGCAATCGCAATTAGCAGGGACGTCATATTCTGCAACGAGTTATTTATAATATGCTTCCGAAAGTGAAACCAGTACATAACAGCTAACTAATACACAAAAGAGCTTGAAAAGAGTATTAAGAAAATCTATGTACACAGCCGTAATAAATATACACTACCTAAAATGTGAAAACCAACCGTGATGGTGTCGAAAAATAAAAGTTAGAAGTAAAGAATACTGCATTACACTTTCTACAAACTTCTTCTTGCTAATTCCTGCACAGATTACTAATATAAAATGCTTAAGCATATAAGATACGGATGTAAGCCTTAAAAAATTTAATGCTCTAAAGGAATAGATAACAAGACAAAGACAGGTAAGTAAAAGAATCTCTGAAAAAAACAAGTTGGAACTTTTTATACAGTTATAAGTGCGACTACATGTGCTATAAGTGCTTACATGTCTTCTTCTTGTATCTGTTTTTTCTAGAGCACAAATTTTTTTAAGGCTTACATCCGTATTTCAAATGCTCAAGAGTTATTTAATACCAATATTGTCCAATATTTTTTTGGATATATTATCAGATATTTCACTCTTAGTATTAAACCGTTCTTATTACTCATGCTAGTATTGCTTATTAGGAGAATTTATACACCGTTCGAACTTTATTTATCAGCAAATGTATAAGGATTGATTCAGATGCAAATATATAAGTATTGATTCAGTTGCAAGATACAACAAGTGACACTCGTATAAAAAAACACTCTTAACAAGAACCTCCCTATTGGAAATTAATGGAAAATTTCTCTGGACCAGCATGTCCAGTAACATATTTCAACTGATCGAATTCCACCAGTACTTTCAACTGAACCAGTACCTCCAGTAGATATTTTGAACTTGGCCAGCAACCAACAGTAGAATATGCTGGACCATAATACTACAGTTTCGTTATACTCCAGTTTCGTTAATGTTTCGTCAACTGATGAACTGAGTAACTGGACAAGCACAACTAGTAGATCTCCAGCTGGACCAATACCACTAGTAGGTATTATCGACTGAACCAGTAGGAACTGTCAAGGACATTTAACTTAACCAGTAACCAACATAATCTGTTCAACTCGACCAGTAACTCCAGTAGAGAATGATTCATCAACTGGTGAACTAGGTAACTGGCCCACTACAATAAGTAGATATTTTCAACTGGACCATTACCCTTAGTAGATATTATCAACTGGAGCAGTAACAACTTTCAAGTGTATTTAACAGGACCATTAACCATTTAGTTGAATGTGTTCAACTAAATCAGTAACCCCAGTAAGAATTGTATTGTCAACTTGTGAACTGGTTAACTGGACCAGCACCACCATCTACCATTAGATTTTTGTTAACTGGACCAATACACTAGACGATAATATCAACTGGACCAGTAGCAACTGTCAAGTGCATTTAACTTAGCCAGTAACCAACAGTAGAACCTGTTCAACGAGAACAGTAACTAAAGTAGGAAATGGGTCATCAATGGATGAAATAGTTAACTGTACCAGCACAGTCAGTAGATTTTGTTTAACTGGACCAATACCTCCTGGATGTTATCAACTGTCAGTGGCATTTAACTTGACCAGTAACCAACCATAGAATCTGTTCAGCTGGTCCAGTAACTCGTGCAAGGAAAGTTTTGTCAACTGGAAAACTGGTTAATTATACCAGCACAACCAGTAGAATATTTCAACTGGACTAATTCTTTGGGGCATGGATACTATTTTATACCGTAATTGTCAAAAAATGTTGGTTGCTGCAACGGTAACAACCGGAGATTTTTTAATAGTAAGGGTCTGGATAGGGAGTCTGGATATTATTTTATAATAAAATTTTCAGATTATCAAAGGCTCCAATTTCAATCCGGAGCTACCCCTAATGGTTAAAATTCCTAGGCACTCATGGTGAGCTTATTCAGTTAAACAGTTCATACCAAATCCCTATGCCCACCTAGGATTAAAAACGGAGCAGCCGGAGCGACCTGCTGGGCCATGTGTTCAACAATGAGAGCTGAACATCGGTTCATTGGTTCGATCTCCACGTGAAGGCAAAGAGTCCAACAAGAGCAACAAGACAACACGAATAATGTAGTCACATTAAAATACATTCAAAAGGTCATGATCCATCATTGGCTATAGTCACAATAAAATAATTGTTACAAGAACCTGGGCCTACATTTTAAGCTATAACCTTGAAAATCGGTTCATTGATTCGATCTCCAAGGCAAGGGCAAAGAGTCTCATCCACAACAACAAAAGCAACTACAACAACAAACAACAAGCAGTGGTCGTTCTGTGGAGGCAAAATGGTACGATTGTTGTCGGTAAAATTGTTAATGCCGTGATAAAGTGATGACACGACCCCAAATACCGAATTTCGTTGGTCAATGTCAGTTCTGGGGAAATTAGGGTTTCAAAGTTCAACGTTTAGCATACAATTTCATACCAAGGCTTGTATGATGACCGCAAGCCTTGCTAACGGATACCAAATTTTTTTTTTTAATGCAAAGTCTTAGTCGCACCGAGATCGTATCACAAACTAATTTTATTTGTTGCATTAATAATGTAGTTAATTAATATAAACTACAATAAATTAAAAATAATTTCATTCCACTCTGCCTACCCTTAGCCCAAAGCCTGTTTCCTATTAGGATGAAAATAATAATTCTGCCCAAGTCTCAACTCAATTGCTTTAGCATCTTCGTAAATCCACATCCTATTGCATCTGCTAACGGCTTTCTCATTACACGGAATGCAGGTTTTTTTTAAAAAATTACATACGATTTTGGTAAATTTTATAATTCAAAAGTTGGCCAATTCATGCACTGCCGTTCAACAAACAGTGGAACAAAAGACCCAACCATCCTTTTCCTTTTGGAATCTCTTTATACCCTGTAATGTCATTTCTTATTCAGTGTACTGAGGTAAAGTCTATACATTTGAGAATTGCCACTATTTATATTTTTTTCTGTTTAGGCATATGAAACTTGGGAAAAAGAACATGGACCTGAATCAGTACTTCCAGGTCTTCAACTCAATGCTCGTCAATTGTTTTGGCTGAGCAATGCTAACGTACGTAATAGAAATCTTAAAGCTATTTAAGTAGTACTAACATTCGTAACAGCACGATTTTTACGTTTTTAATTTGTCATTCACAGGTTTGGTGCTCCAAAGAAAGACCAGCATACCTCAGAGTGGAAATGATTACGAATCCACATAGTCCGTCTCGATTTCGGTGAGAACCACAAAAGATATCATAATCTGAGTTTTATCCTTTTTACATCCATTTGCTTTCCACGAACTTCAATCAAGAGCTTCTTATTAGGTTAATCCATGAAGCTCCTTGAGGTTATATATAGGAGAGTACGTTTCCATAACTTCCGTTTGGGGTTAACCAAAATGGAAGATGCCGCAAGTCTGAGAGAGGGAGAGGCGTGTGCCATGCTGTCAAAAGCAAATGGTGGTTCCTTTATTTCTAAACAATTTCTGAGTAATGTTGGTGTTCACAGTTTAAAACATGAAACAATGTTACAATAATAATAATATACATCACCAAACAGCCAATCAATCGTTCATAATATTTAGCATGCACAACAACAAATATATTCATTCTGTGAGGGCAGATTCCTCAATTGATGATATATCTCAAGATAATCATCAGCTTTGACAGGTTGAATCCAAAATCCATGATGGCATAGACTAATATGCATTGCACTTCTATAACCAGGTGATTACTGCATCCTAGTTCGATTACCTTATCATCCGCTTCAATGTTATTGGCTGAGATCTAAATTAAGTCTGCATATGCAAATTACTGCTCAGTCATATGTCATTCAGTGCAGCACACTAATAGTGAATCCTCTATCAAAAATTTACCTCCACTCTTCTAAATAACACACTACAGCCATATTTAAAATAGCTTAAAGAAACTTTCTTCATTTGGTTTTAAATTAGTTTATTTATCGAATGGTTTATTTTTTTATTTTTTAAATTCCAGAGTCAACGGTCCTGTTTCAAACAGTCCTGAATTTGCCAAAGACTATAACTGTCCATTAGGGTCCCCCATGAACCCTGTCGATAAATGTGCTGTCTGGTAGCACATTCAAAGCTGCGAATAAAAGAGTGCCAAGAAATCAAGTCAAGAATCTTCAGGACAATAATGCAAAACTGGAAATTTAAAGAAATTGGTCCATCCTTGGCTCAAGTGTCAAATGTAAATACTGAAATGATGGAAAAAAAATACTTTTACATCCCTAGAAAACGGCGAATTTCTAAGTTGTGAAGTAGTAAGTACAGTAGCACATAATGTGCCGTAAATAAGCGAAACGGGTGCCAAATGAAAGAATAACGTGATTGTTTAATTATAGAACTTTTTGCTGTCAAAAATATATACACCTGTATAACATCTGTGCTTGAGCAGAACATAAATTACGAACAACTGATTCATATGTTAACATAAATTGCAAAGTTTGTGAATCACATTATGCTTATTGAGTTACGGGTGTGATTTTTGTTTACAGCAAAATTTATCCTTTGTTGTGGTGCTAAGTAGAAAGGTTTTACAGAAAGAGTTAAAAGTTCATATGTAAAGTTGGATGATTTTATGATGAACTCTTCAGATTTTCTTGATTTGTGATTTGTAACTCTTTGTGTAATGTACTATTAGAACAAGTCGAGCTGCACTTAAGGTGCCACTGCAATGGCCATTAATATTATAAAACGACTCTAAGCATCCCATAATCCCCACAACCTTTGATACTCCTGTGATGGTGCTGCCATCTCTCCAGAACAGATAATGTCATATCAGACTGCAATTCCCTCTAGATGCCACACACCTGGATTTTACTTTAAATTTCACAAACCCTTAAATAAAACGTAAATTTCGGCATCACATTGTTTTCACCGCTGTAAATTATCAAACAAGGGTAATGTTCGAAATTACTTTTTATATGTGCACCATAATGCTGCATAACTTTACGAGAATTGTCAAGCCCAGAATAATGAAAATAATGTATGCAATAGAAGTACATTATTATTGTTCACAGCACCACATGAACAAGTGTTTGTTCTGTTTAGATACCTTGTCTTGTAGAAAAGTGATGCAGCATCATATGACTTTGAAGTTTATCCAAACTTAGTGTGGCTTGTTGAATAGTATATAATAACACATCATCCATGTTTTCATTTTTCATAAGACGTGAAGCTGATTGGAAATTACTGTCAGTAAATCAGTGCCATAACTAATCAACTATCGCCATTAATTTCATTATTTATTCTAGTTAATTCAAGTTGTAATTTATGCACTTATGGTTTTATAGATTATGATGTTGCAGAACACTTATTTGCCTCTCTACATTTATTTCCACACAAAGTGCCTAAATTCATTGCAGTTCAATGAAAAAACACTCAGAACTTTGAATCACCATAAGTAAAAAGAGCTTCAATTTAGTGTGTGTTCACCATAATGCACTAGAGTTAGCAGTTACTGACTTAGTGGTGAATAGGTTTATGAGATCATGGAGTACAGTTTGTTTCTTCACATGTGCACTTCCATATCACTAGTTCTCTAACAACATTGCTTAAATACTTAGCAACCTTTATTGTAGTAACTAAGATAGCTAAATTGGTCAAAGTCAGGACTTTTACTGTTAAAGCCATTATTACAATGTTATCCATTTTTTTTTCAATTCTATTCATTGAAGTTAAAAAGAACGACGAAATGCATGACTGATGCAACTCAAGGATGTTTTTGCTGAAGTTTTCTTCTGTACAGGGTGTTCAAAAAAGTCCCAGGTCTGCTGAAAAACTTTAGTACAAATGAGAATTGAAACTCATAAATTTGGGGACGTAGGTTGGGTTGTTCTTGCACAAGCGACATCACAGCAGCATCCCCAATGGGGGGGGGGGGGGAAGAGCAGGAGGGGCAAGGTGAAACTCAGAACTTCAAATGAGAAGGGGATAGATGACAAAAAACACGTCATATTAAAACTCATAACGACTAGAAAAAAATGGCGCAAAGAAAGCCAACACATTGCTCCTATCAAAATTAGCACCATTTTGAACTTTGAACTGGCCCAGTTTTCATGGGAGGAAAGTGCTGACATTTGCTTTGTGCCATTTATTCTCTACTCGTTACGAAATTCCTGAGTTTGTGCCCCTGTCCCACCCTCCCCATGGAGGATGGAGTTTACTGCCATGGTTCTTGTGCCGAAAGGTAGATCCCTAAACCTACCTTATGTCTGCAAAATTGCAAGTTTCACTTCTCGTCTGTTCTAAAGTTATTCAACTAACCTAGAAGTTTTTTTTTTATCACCTTGTATGAAATTACACTTACGGTAGTAAAATCAAGTGTTGAATAAGTCAACATGGAAATCTGTTTACACTCATTACTAAAAAAAACTATTACTCATTGCGATAAATCACATTTCATAGCTTTAGTCATGGCACAACTAACAGTAACTAGTCCTGTAGCTAGAACTCCTGTCTAAATTCTGCTATAATCATACTACATTCATACCAGTGCAGTATACGTGTATATAATTGGCATAATTTTATGCCTTCAGTTCAGTTTTCACAATAAACTTGAAATCCAAAAATTGTCACTTGTTAAACATTAAATGTAATGCTAACTGCTTCAAGTGAAATAAATGCTTAACTTTTTTAGTAAAACTGAGCTATAAATTAAACGAAATTCGTATCAACAGTCATTGGTATGTAGAAATGAAAAAATGTGTGTACTAAACTAACACTGTGCTACAATGCACTTTTTGTTCTTGTACAGCATTTTCAACGAACATTGACTGCATTTATTTTGTATTCTCCTCCATCGTTAAAAATAGTTACCTCATGAATATGCCTTTTTAGGGCTTAATCATTAGAAATGAAAGCAGAAATTTTTATCTTCATTCGTTTACTACATTATTAAGTTTATTTGATTGGAAGGTTACTCATCATATAATAAATGTAATGTGTGTTGCTTACGTCTTCTGTATTAATACAATATTGGAAGGTACGATTAATGATTGAAGACAAAAACTTAGTGAAGTTTGCAGAAGTCTTTAGCTGTTATACACTTTATAACAGTCGTTCTTGCACCAAAGTGTTTGAAATATCTTGGGTGATATAAAACATCATACCTGAAGAAAGATAAAGTATAGCTTTCATGCTGTACCATTAAATAATTAAAGATAAAGATAATGAAATTAATTATAAACGCGATGATAGTCAACTTTTGATAAGGCTTTTATATTGGAAAAAATTGTTTATTTAAACTATAGATGCAAACACAAGACATGGTGCAGATCTGTTTTTTTCCTTGTGCCATATTCCGAAAATTTAAACGACGATGTTAAGAAAATGTTTGCTCCATGTATTCAGCAAATTGTTTTATAACCACCCCTTCTCTCTACTCTATGTGACCGGTCCGAGATCTACAACCTCCCCCTTCTCCCAAATTTCCCACAAATTCTTCTCAGAGGAGCGAAATTTGCAGAAACAAAATTACAAAATTCATTGCAAGTATAACACACTCACAAACAAACAAAAAATTCATAAATTACAAAAGAAGCAACTGCGTTCACAATTTCCCAGGACGTCAGGGTAAATTTGGAACTGTACCTCAAGGCACTGTTAACATAGTTTTTTATTGAAATATAAACCAGTGCGGAACAACTTTAAACAAAAATGGTATTGAAACTGTGAAATATTTTGCTGTACAAACAGTCGATAACAAACCAACGAAAAGTTGTTTTTGCTTAGATTTGTAACTGAATACAGACTAGAGACTAAACTCGCCATTAAATTTAAGCAAATATACATTTCCACTGTTTTTTATCGTAGACGTTTAAGGCAGATTAAAATGCTCAGGAAAATTCATTAAATATTTACCATGTTGAGAAGGCTAATGTGCAGCTAATTAACACGCTTACCATAGATTAAAATTTTGCCAATATTTGTTATTGTAGCTAGGATAATTAGGGTTAACGAAAATGTATAGCATGATAACATTGTAAATAATTTAATTATATGTTCGGTTTAATCAAATAAAGATATAATTTGTTACTGAAAGTGTTCGGTTTATTTATTTCGTTTTTCCACTATATGTGCAACTCAAAACCACTTATCAAAGCAGACGATCGTAGGAACTTGTGTTCTATCACGAAAATGTTTCCAAATGATT